>JAHRIG010000144.1:979900-1024256 GCA_020311275.1 Eira barbara
TTTTTCCAAAGTCATTGCTCCAGGGACATTTGGGTGGCTCAGTAGGTAAGGCAACTGCTTTCAACTCAGGTTATGATCCCAGGTCCTGGAAATGAGTCCCATATCAGGCTATTTTTTCAGTGAGGAGTCTACATTTCTCTTTGCATGTTGTTTTCCCTGCTTGTGCTCTCTCTCTAACAGTAAATAAATAAATAAAACCTTAAAAAAAAGTCGTTGCACCATCCTACATTATCACCAGTAATTTATGAGAACTCCAATTTCTGTACCCCCTCACTAAAACTTATTATTTCCTGTCTTTTTTGATTCTAGACATCCTAGTGGGTGGAAAGCAGTATCTCATTATGGCTGAGGTGTGCGTTTCTTATTATCTAAAGGTGTTAAACATCTTTTCATGTTCTTTTGGCCATTTGCATATTTTTGTGGAGATATGTTTATCGAGATATTTTGCCAAATTTTAAATTGGGTTATTGTCTTTTTATTATTAAATGGTAGAAGTTCTTTATGGAGTCTGAAGTCAAGTTCCTTTTCAGATACATGATTTGCAAGTATTTTCTCCCAATCTGTGGGTTGGCTTTTCACTTTGGAATGAGATAATTTGCAGTAAAAACTTTTCATTTTGGTGAAGTCTAAGGCAACTATTCAAAGTCAGTATGATATACTTATTTCCAATAAAATATTTGTACATCTTCTATTCATAGGATTGAAATTTTTAATGACAGTCAAGGTTCTGCTTTTTTCCTCTGGAAATGATCACTAAATTTGATAAGCATTTTTCTCAGGTGTGGGTGCTTGGAGATATTGGCAAGTTTTTGTTGTTCTTGTTGTTTTTGTTTTGTTTTGTTTTGGGTAACATAACTCATTTTCTGAGATAAATTTTATATATGATGAAATGTAGAACTTTTTAGTATGTAGTTTGATGAGTTTGATTAATGTGTATACTAACATATCTATTAAAAAGTCAAGATCTAGAATACTTTCATTAAGCCAGAAAGTTCTGTCATGGTCCTTTTCAGTTAACTCCATCAGATGCAATTATTATTGTCCAATTTCTATCACTCTGTTTTAGCATTGTCTGTTGTATAACTTCATGTAAATTGAATCACAGCATTTATTCACAGTGCATGGTATCTGTTCTGGGATTTATCATACTGATGAATGTAGCGTTAGTCCATTACTTTTCTTTGCTGAAGATTATTCTGTCAATCCTGACAACTTCTATCTTTCAAGTGCAGTGTATTTGCATTTAATATAATGCAAATGTTAAATTTTGGGAGATAATTTCATCTTATTGTAGTATACTTTTTGGCCGCATTGTAACTTATTTTTCTTCTTTTCTATATTATTTTAAGCTAAATGAGTGGAAGGTTTTTGTCTATTATTCAATTTTCTCTTCTTCTTGACTTTTTTAAATAATAGATTCTATTTTTGTTGAGCAGTTTTAGGTTCACAGGAAAGTAGGGCAGAAGCTATTGAGATTTCCTTCATCTCTGATTATGAAATAGGCAGAAAGATGGAATAGACATTTTCCAAATACTTACAAGTGGTCAACAGGTACATCAAAAGGTGCTCAACATCACTCATCATGAGGGAAATGAGAATCAAAATCATGAGATACCACTTCACATGTTAGACTGAGTATTATCAAGAAGACAAGAGATAAGAATTGTTGGTGAGGATGTGGAATAAAGTGATCACATGTATACTATTGATGTATATGTAGAGTAGTGCAGTCATTATGGAGAAGAATATAGTTCCTCAAAAAATTAAAAGTAAAACTACCATTCATCAATACTACTCTTGGGTATATATCCAAAGGATCTGATATAATGATTGTGAAGGGCTATCTGCAATTCTTAGGTTCATTGCATCATTATTCACAGTAGCTGAGATGTGGATACAACCTCATCCTTCACTGATGAATCAATTTAGGAAATGTGAGATTATATATTATTCAGATTTTAAAAAGAGGGAAATTCTCCTATTTGCAATAACATGGATGGAGCTAGATGACTTGGTGTTAAGTGGAACAAGCAAGATGCAAAGAGAAATACTGCATGATTTCACTTATATGTGGAAATGGTATAGTTAAATTTACAGAAGCAGAGAATAGAATGGTAGTTACCAGGGTTCAGGAATTGGGGAAAATGGAGAGATGTTGGTCAATGGGTGCAAGGTTTCAGTTATGTAGAATGAATAAGTTCTAGAGATATAATATATAACATGGTCACTATAGTTAACAATATCATAGCGTATACTTGAAATTGCAAAAAGAATAGATCTTAAATGAAATCTTCTTGCACATGTTCACATAAAAACACACAGTGATAACTATAGAGAGGATAGATGTGCTAATTGGTTAGGCAAAAAATCATATATATATATACACATATACACACATGCACACACACACATATATATGTATATATATACACACACATACATATACACACATATATAAACACATACACACACATATATATACACATACACACACATATATATAAATAAAATAGAATCTTGCCATGGTTACTAAGGATATGGCACAACTGAATGCACTGAAATCTTTTTTTTTTTTTAAATTTCTGTTCAAATTCCAGTTAGTATACAGCGTAATAGGACTTCCAGGTATACGATTTAAGGATTCAACACTTACATACCACAGCCAGTGCTCATCACAAGGGTACTTTTATGCTCCCATCACCTAATTAACCTGTCCTCCTACCCCCCTCCCCTTTTTTTGTCCTCTATGGTTAAGAGTCTGTTTCTTGGTTTGTCCCCTCTCTCCTTTTGTCCCTGTACTCATTTTTTTTTTGATTGTTTGTTTCTTAAATTTCACATAAGTGAAGTCATATGGTAGTTTTTGTTCTCTGACTTACTAGTTTGGGTTAGAAAAATACTACCCAGCTCCATCCTTGTTATTGAAAATAACAAGATCTCATTTCTTTTGATAGCTGAATTATAGTCATATATATATATATATATATATATCCATCCCCCACATCTTTATTTATTCATCATTTGATGGACATTTGGACTGTTTCCACAGTATGGCTATTGTAGATAATGCTGATATAAACATTGGTGGGGGGGGAGAAGCAGAAAACCCATTGAGCAAGGAGCCTGATTTGGGATTTAGTCCCAGGACCCTGCAATCATTAAGTTGAGACAAGGGCTGATGCTTAACTGACTGAGCCCCCCAGGCATCCCTATGGTGTATTTAAATTCTTTTTTTTTAAAGATTTTATTTATTTCTTTGACATACAGAAATCACAAGCAGGCAGAGAGGCGGGCAGAGAGAAAGGTGGAAGCAGGCTCCCTGCCGAGCAGAGAGCCTGATGTGAGGCATGTTCCCAGGACTGTGAGATCATGACCTAAGCCAAAGGCAGAGGCTTAACCCACTGAGCCACCAAGTCACTCCTTTAAATTCTTATTCAATCTTGACCCTGTACATTATTTTACTTCTTTCTCTCTTACAGTTGTAGAGGTCTCTTGTAGCTCCTATATCCCAATCATACAAATTAGCTGAATACCAAGAGTACTTCATAGTGTTTCATTTAAAAAATCCCATGCATAATGCCAAAGCTATCTTAATAGTTAAGGGAAACAAAAAAAAATACTTAAGAAAAAAAAATACATATATTTATATATATAGCATTTGGCCTTTAGTTCATTACTGTGGAATTTTTTTTTCAAGATAAACTAGTAATATGATGAAAATAATTTCTTGACATACAGAGTTAGCTCCTTTGATCTGAATGTGTTCAAGAGAAAGCAGGATACCTTATTTGAACTGAGCTATAGAGAGAATTACAAGTCATAGATTACATGCTATTCTTTATTTATGGATGTTCACTGTTTGACCAGTTGTGATCTTTCATCTTATGAAACTAAGTGTGATGTGAAATGTAAGGAGTATTTCATAATCCACAATGTCAGAATTGAACTCTCGGGAAAAGAAAAAAAAAGGCTGGCATTGTGAGGGAAGCTACTAGTTTGAGCACAGAAGTACAGAAAAAAGTAAGGAAATAAGGTGTATTATAATAGAGAACATTGGGGAAGTCAAGATACACTATCATATTTGATATCTGTACAGATTAAGGAATCGGTCAAAACCCTCGATTCATCTCTTGCTTTCTGAGGTAGTTGTGATATGCGGTAGCTTTCTCATGGCATTTTTCAACTTCTGCATTCCTCAGTGTGTAGATGAGTGGGTTGAGAAAAGGGGTCCCAATAATATAAAATACGGACACCATCCTGTCCATGGGAAAGTGGTTGGGGGACGTGTATATATGAATATACATGGGCCAAAGAATAAGACTACTATGATGATTTGAGAAGTGCAAGTAGAGAGAGCTTTTCTCCTCCCTTCTGCACTGTGGTCTCAAGGAATGCAAGATGACAATGTATGAGATCATCAGAAACACAAAACTGCTTGTGCAAATGGTCCCTCTGTTAGCCATCCATTCTAGGTTGATCATGTAGGTGTGCATGCAATTAAGTTTCAGCAAGGGTTGCAAATCACAGCGGTAATGATCAATCAAATTGGGTCCACAGAAAGGCAATTTCAAGGCCAGGGCAATCTCAGCTATAGAATGGATAAAAGCCCCTATCCATGCAATAACAATCAAGATGATGCAGACCTGCTGTCTCCTAATGGTTGGGTAATGTAAGGGCTTGCAGTTGGCCACATAACAATCAGCAGCCATGAGGATGAGCACAAAGATCTCCATGATTCCAAAGAAATGTAAGGCAAAGACTTGAATCATGCACTCATTGTAAGTTATGATTCTTTTTACAAAGAGTGATTCCACAATTAGTCTGGGGGCTGTGGACATTGAGAAGCAAGAATCGCCAAGGGACAAATAAAATAGGAAAAAAAATACATGGGGCTCCCAAGTGTCTGGCTGAACTTGATGGTCACAATAATCAGCAAATTCCCTACCATGGTTCCCACATATAAAATGAAGATTACAAATACCATTTTCTTTTTCATAGGATCTTGGGTCAATCCTAACAGTATGAACTCAGTTATGCTGTTATTTTGTTGCATAATTTCAGGCAAAGTGGAGAAAGCACAGGTTAGAAATAGTTAATCTGCAAAGAAAGAAGTATTATGAAATGAGTACTCCATTTGGAGGTCAAATCCATATGCTTGAACACAGATGTGCCACTTACCCACTTGTAATCCCTTACCTTCCATGCTATTTTCTTCTGAATAAAGTGCAAATCATAATATTTATTTATAATCTACTCACCTGATTGCTTATGGAAACAATGAAATATATCATTAATGAAAGAGTACCTAATTCTTCAGGCATAAAAATATTAAATTAGGGGATTTGGATTGAGAGGATATCTTTCTGAATTGGATGTCTTTCTTGAGTTTATACCAAAGACCCATCAGGTTGGAATGTTGTCAAGTAGAGAAAACTCATGCATGATTTACATAATGCCTTTTCATAATACTTGAACCTGGTAATTTGGTTATAAAATATTTTATCATAAATATTCTGAACATTCAAAGAATGATGTAGAAACTTTGATAGTGTTTCCCTTAATGAAACCTAAGAGAGAAAAAGAGCAAGAGAGAGAGAAAGGAGAAATATTTTAGTAGTGAAGATTCCTTCAACTGGTCTAGTCCATATTGACATTTGTTTTACTCTGTTAGTTTGACTGTTTATTTCCTGTTACTTTAACTCTCAATAATTTCTACTTGTTTGTAGTTTTAAATTCAGCTTCTATAAAACTTTGTTCTTTTGAAATTATTCTTCACCTTGTTCAGTATATTAATGGGTCTTTCAGCAAATTTTCTTAAGACACAGAGAGAGACTCAGACTAAATAAAATATAAATAGAGAACATTTGGCATAAAGCAAAATACTTCTTTTTTTTTCCCCAAAGTTCATGTTACTTTAAGCACCAGGGATTTAGAAGATGAATTAAGGAAGTTCCAAGCCATCACAGAAACTTTTCAATAGAAATCTTGGAATCTATATTCTTGAGTGTCCCATACCCTGACTTTAGTAAGAGAAGATAGAAACAGGAAGGGAGCTAATATTTATTTATAGATGCCAAACAGTGGAATAATCTTCTCTGTCTTCATCACAGATATTTTCCACATAGTAAAACAATTACAAGCACAAGTGCCAAGCATTTAAGTATATTTACAACATGTGTTCCAGACAAAAGCAAAAATTTTCTCAAATATAGATTTCAAAGATCAATCTTTAAAAACACAGTGTTTAGGGTACCTGGATGGCTTAGTCAGTTATCATCTGACTCTGGATTTACACTCAGCTCATGATCTCAGGGTTGTGAGATAAAGCCCCATGCCAGGTCCTGTGCCTTGTGTGGAGCCTGCTTAAGATTCTCTCTCTTCCTCTATTTCCTCTGCTCCTTCCCCTGCTCTCACACACTCTCCCTCTCTCTCTCTAAATAAGTAAAATCTTTTTAAAAAACCAAACTGTGCAAATGAAAATGGGCCAAATAATTGATTTCAAAAGAAACTTCTTATTAAAAATGTGGAAAGATAATAAATTTCATTCATATCTAAATACACTCAAATTTAAATTCCAACTATATATCTTTTCACTTATCAGATTAATAAATTGACCTTTTTGATAAAAATATTTTTATTTTTTTAAGATTTTATTTACTTGTTTAATAGAGGACACAGCATGAGGAGCATCAAGCAGAGGAGAGGGAGAAGCAGAATCCCTGCTCAGCAGGGAGCCAGATGCTGGGCTCAATCCCTGACCCTGATATCATGACCTAAGCCAAAGGCAGATGCGTAACCTACTGAACCACTCAATTGTCCCATTGATATATGTATCCTAACAAACACTACTTAAAATTATGTGGGAAACAACTGATCCCACACATTTTTGGTAGGAGTTTAAGGGGGTGCAATTTCTTGGGGAGTGATTTTCATTGCTGAGAATATTTCAGTGGCACTTAGACACAGGTCTAGTGATTCTATTTGCTGCAAACAATCTCACAGGCACAAAGATAATCACAGCAGTCCTTTCCAAGTTGGAAAAGGGGAAGAAACAATTTCAAGCCCATCAGAAAGGAAGCTAAATGAATCAGGGATGGTATTTTATGCAATCATCAATAAAAAGGAGGTGGATACATATATGCAGTGGTTTCTAAAATATGTTGAAAAGTGGTAGAGTTCAGGGCTCTATGCAGAGGATGGTAGTATAATCATTATCAGAAGAATAATATATATCACACACACACAGACTCATATCATATCATTGTATTTAAGAGAGTAGCAAACTCACATAATATTTGTGGATTCAGGATGGGGATTTTTTTTTTTTTTTTTTTTTTTTGGACTCAAAGTTAGGAGGATGACCTGCATTTTAAAATATTCCCTTTGGTATTGAAAATATGTCATAATCATGCTGAATTAAAAATAAAGCTTTTAGAAATCTCTTAAAAGAAATTAAAATTAATAAAAAAATTAAAACTCAACAATAAAAATAACCTAATTTAAAAAAAAAAAAAGAAACCTTCTCTTAGTAGATGGTTTGCTAATCACGTTGACATATTACTGGTTCATAACAATTGCCTTCTGACATAGGCTGCAGGGACAGCAATATTCCCAGGGCTAGAGTAAGATTTAAATATCTGTGTCAGAGAGTGAGTCACTGTAGAGGCAGTTCTGGACTCATGGCTCTTAACCACATCATGCCCCAACCATACTGCCATTCCCTAAAGGTTTCCTTGCATTCTTTGGAGTTTACCAATATGATCTTTGTCCAACTCTTTAGCAAACAGGAATGAAAATTGTCTGCCATTTCTAACAGTTAAGTATAATAAAAAGTCATCTATTTATCTATGTATTGATCCATCTGTCAGTCTATCATCTATCTATTTGGTAGAGATAGACAGAAGTTTGTATAGTTCTCATAATCATAAATATAAGAGTGACATACATTTTAACAAAGCAACATAAGGAAGGGAATTTTCATCTGTTCACCGATGAATTTGACATCCAGAAGAAAGTATATATTTAATAACGAATTTTCATAAAGTGAATGAAAGAATTAAGAGAATTTCTTATTGATACAATCCAGTAGCGTTTGGTCCTATTGATACAATCCAGTAGCGTTTGGTCCTATTCAATATGTGGTTACCACTGATAAAGGAAGCCTGATCCATCCCAAAGTAAAATCATTATCTCCATGGAGCATTTCCTGGACACTCATATATTATTTCTATTTGCTTATCTCTCCACCCGGAGCTGCTGTGCATTTCTTTAATTCCATCTTCTCAGTTTCAATTGTAAAGCTCTTCTAGAAAATTCCCTAAATTTTCTATCCTTCCACAGATACCTTTTATGTGTTAGATGCACACTGTAGCATTGATCAAATTAATTTTCTCAGAGTATTAAGAACAACTAAGTTTTCCCCCAAAACAAATCTTAACAGTTTTGATAAGAGCTTTTTCAAAGGATAGGGTGTTATATCGTACTCTTTTCATCTCAAGGTAATTTGGCCACACTTCATTCAAATGAGAATTTTCTAAAAAAAATGTGTTTTTAAGATTCTGTCCAATCTCTTTTGATGTCACTGTGGCTCAGGTTCTCACACGCATGCCAGAATACAAAGTTTGTCTTAGATCCATCCCACACTTTCTGAAACCCACCCTCACATGTAATTTTGACAGGCAAGGTTTCTCTTCTGCCTTTCCTGCACTAGTATTCAAACATGAATGATGCAAAATATAGGAGTCTGGGGAAGGTCATTCCCTAAAGTGTTCTTTCCCTTTTAATTAAGAAACATTAGCTAGATATGAGAACAAAATTAATCTTCAATATGTATTATTAGATTATGGAGAAAAGGGTGATCAATTCTTTGGAGGGGTTTATGTGGGCCATAAATGACCTATTTTGACTATAATAAAAACAAAACAGAAAGCAGTGATTATCTAGTTATCTAGCGGCCAGGACATGGTTTCTGATACCATTATCAAAGGAAATGAATCAGGATTTCTTAAAGAAATGGCTGATTCTAGGCCTGTGGCAGGGAATGTAGGAGATGAACTGGAACATCCTGTAATTCTAGAAAGTAAAGAAGTGTTAATACACACACACACACACACACACACACACACACATGAGTGAGCTCACACTGTGATGGGAATATGCCAAAGGAACACAAAAGCCAATTGAAAGTCTCCAGTGCTAAAACTTGGAAAAGATTTGAGCAAAAAAATAAATGACACTGAATTGAAATATTACTCATAGTTTAAAAACTCTGTAAATTCATGATGATATAAACAAGAAATAGGGGATGATAAAGCTCTCATAAAAATAATTCATAATGATTTTATAGGTACTCTGCTCTTAAACGTTATAGGATAACACTCAATCTCTTATTTGTGGGATGTACAAAAGGGAGCTTCTTCCAACAGGTTCACTGTGGAGCGGGACAGAGGGAGTAAATTTATGGAGGAGAAAAATGGAAGACACTACCTCGATGAGGTTATCAAGTTTAACATTAATGTTGCTGAGTCACATTGAAAGTACATACCCCTTAACAGGATGTGATGCAAATGGCACTTTGCCTCTGTGACCTTTCTCCCAATAACCCATAACTCCAGTTCAGTCTTGAGTAAAATATCAGACAAACCCTAAATGAAGGTTTTTATATAAAATGTTTGTCTAGTTCTGCTCAAAATTGTCAATTTCATCAAAAATAAGAAAAGTTCAGAGGTGCCTGATTTGTTCAGTTGATTAATCCTGTGACTCTTGTTTTAGGCTCAGGTCATGATCTCAGGGTCCTGTGATTGAGCCAAAGTCAGCAGGGAGTTTGCCTCTCTGCCTCTCTCTCCCTCTGCTCTCCTCATGCTTGAGCTGTCTCTCTCTCTCTCAAATAAAGAAAAAAAAAACCAGAAAACTTAAGAAAACACTTATTATGATGGGCACTGAATAAACTATAGATTTTTTTTTTGTATTTTATTTATTTATTTATTTGTCAGAAAGAGACAGAGAGAAAGAGACAAGCCAGGGGAGCATGGGCACAGGGAGAAGCAAGCTCCCCACTGACCGGAAAGCCCATTGAGAGACTTATTTCAGGACCCTAGGATCATGACCTGAGCTGAAGGCACACGCTTAACCTAGTAAGGCATCCTTAGAATTGTTAAATCATTATTTTGCCCACCTGAAACTAATATAATATGTTAATCATACTTGAAATAAATAAATACAAAAACATTCAGAGAAACCGTCACTGTCTGAAGCTCCTGAAGAAGACATGACAACTGAATGTATTGTGGTATCTTGATAAGATTCTGGAGGAGAAAAACAAATTTAGTTAAAATCAAAGTGATTTTATAAAAGTATGGATATTAGTTTAAAATAATGTGTTTGCCTAAAGTGAATTGGTTGTGACAATTGTACTATACAATGTAAGATGGTAACAGGGGAAACTGAGTGCAGAGCATATGGGAACTCTGCATCATTTCCACAATTTCCCTGTAAATATAAACTTGTTATAAAATATAGTTTACTGAGGAAGGGAGTCAAGATGGTGGAGAATTAGCAGGCTGAGATGATATCGGGTAGCAGGAGATCAGCTAGATAGCTTATCTAACCATTGTGAACACCTACAAATCCAACGGGAAATCAAAGAGAAGAAGAGCAACAATTCCAGAAACAAAAAATCGATCACTTTCTGAAAGGTAGGACCTGCGGAAAAGTGAATCCAAAGCGACGGGAAGACAGACCACGGGGGGAGGGGCCGGCTCCCGGCAAGCGGCAGAGCAACGGAGCACAAAATCAGGACTTTTAAAAGTATGCTCCACGGAGGGACATCGCTCCAGAAGCTAAACCAGGGGGAAGCCCAGGCTGGGTCAGTGTAACCCCAGGACCCGCGGGGTCAGAGAAGGACTGGGGGTGTCTGAGTGCCGCAGAGATCACAGGTATTAGAGCGGGGAAGCCAGCTACAGTGATAAAGCCCAGGAGTGAGATCTCAGCCCGGGGTTACCTTGTGCCAGTCAAAGGCTGGGTGGGCTTGGAGCGTGGCTGGAGGCCACGGAGACGGAAGCGACAGGGTGCTTTTCTCCAAGTACCAGCAATTGACTGCTTTCCTCCAGGGGCGACCGCAGGCCAGGGAGGCGGAGCGGTTGGGAACTTTTCTGAGGGCACACTGAAGAGCAACCCCAAGTTCTCGGCTCCTCTGGGCCAGATATTGGGAGGGCGCCATCTTCATTCCCATCTGCCGGAACTCTATGGAAAGCGCCCAGGGAACAAAAGCTCCCAAAAGCAAACCCGAGTGGATTACTTAGCCTGGCAAGGGCGGTGCAATTTCGCCTGCGGCAAAGACACTTGAGAATCATACAACAGGCCCCTCCCCCAGAAGATCAACAAGAAACCCAGCCAAGACCAACTTCACTCACCAAGAACATCAGAAGTCTATAGGAGGAGAAAGCAAATCATATCTGGACAAAATGACAAGGCGGAAAAACTCACCACAGAAAAAAGAACAAGAGGCAGTACCGAAGGCTGGGGACCTAATCAATACGGACATTGGTAACATGACAGATCTAGAGTTCAGAATGACGATTCTCAAGGTTCTAGCCAGGCTTGAAAAAGGCATGGAAGATATTAGAGAAACCCTCTCCAGAGAGATAAAAGCCCTTTCTGGAGAAATAAAGGAACTAAAATCTAACCAAGTTGAAATAAAAAAAAGCTATTAATGAGGTGCAATCAAAAATGGAAGCTCTCACTGCTAGGATCAATGAGGCAGAAGAAAGAATTAGTGACATAGAAGACCAATGACAGAGAATAAAGAAGCTGAGCAAAAGAGAGACAAACAAATACTGGACCACGAGGAGAGAGTTCGAGAGATAAGTGACACCATAAGACAACACACCTTTAGAATAATTGGGATTCCAGAAGAAGAAGAAAGAGCGAGGGGAGCAGAAGGTATATTGGAGACAATTATTGGAGAGAATTTCCCTAATATGGCAAAGGGAACAAACATCAAAATCCAGGAGATGCTAAGAACGCCCTTCAAAATCAATAAAAATAGGTCCACATCTCGTCACCTCATAGTAAAATTTACAAGTCTGAGCGACAAAGAGAAAATCCTGAAAGCAGCCTGGGAAAAGAAGTCTGTAACATACAAGGGTAAAAACATTAGATTGGCAACGGACCTATCCACAGAGACCTGGCAGGCCAGAAAGAACTGGCATGATATATTCAGAGCACTAAACGAGAAAAACATGCATCCAAGAATACTATATCCAGCTAGGCTATCATTGAAAATAGAAGGAGAGATAAAGAGCTTCCAGGACAAACAAAAGCTGAAAGAATTTGCAAACACCAAACCAGCTCTACAGGAAATATTGAAAGGGGTCCTCGAAGCAAAGAGAGACCCTAAAAGTAGTAGATCAGAAAGAAACAGAGACAATATACAGTAACGGTCACCTTACAGACAATACAATGGCACTAAATTCATATCTCTCCATAGTTACCCTGAATGTTAATGGGCTAAATGTCCCAATCAAAAGACACAGGGTATCAGAATGGATAAAAAAACAAAACCCATCAATATGCTGCCTACAAGAAACACATTTTATACGTGAACACACCTCCAGAATTAAAGTGAGGGGATGGAAAACAATGTACCATGCTAATGGACATCAGAAGAAAGCTGGGGTGGCAATCCTTATATCAGATCAATTAGATTTTAAGCCAAAGACTATAATAAGAGATGAGGAAGGACAATATATCCAACTCAAAGGGTCTGTCCAACAAGAAGACCTAACAATCTTCAATATCTATGCCCCTAACATGGGAGCAGCCAACTATATAAACCAATTAATAACAAAATCAAAGAAATACATCGACAGTAATACAATAATAGCAGGGGACTTTAACACTCCCCTCACTGAAATGGACAGATCATCTAAGCAAAAGATCACCAAGGAAATAAAGGCCTTAAATGACACACTGGACCAGGTGGACATCACAGATATATTCAGAACATTCCATCCCATAGCAACAGAATATACATTCTTCTCTAGTGCACATGGAACATTCTCCAGAATAGACCACATCCTGGGTCATAAATCAGGCCTCAACCGGTATGAAAAGATTGAGATCATTCCCTGCATATTTATAGACCACAATGCTCTGAAGCTAGAACTTAATCACAAGAGGAAATTTGGAAAGAACGCAAATGCATGGAGACTAAACATCATCCTTCTAAAAAATGAATGGGTCAACCAGGAAATTAAAGAAGATTGAAAAAAGTCATGGAAACAAATGATAATGAAAACACAATAGTTCAAAATCTGTGGGACACGACAAAGGCAGTCCGGAGAGGAAAATATATAGCAGTACAAGCCTTTCTCAAGAAACAAGAAAGGTTTCAAATATGCAACCTAACCCTACACCTAAAGGAGCTGGAGAGAGAACAACAAAGAAAGCCAGCAGGAGAAGAGAAATCATAAAGATCAGAGCAGAAATCAATGAAATAGAAACTAAAAAAAAAAAATCAGTAGAACAAATCAACAAAACTAGGAGCTGGTTCTTTGAAAGAATTAATAAGATTGACAAACCCCTGGCCAGACTTATCAAAAAGAAAAGAGAAAGGATGCAAATAAATAAAATAATGAATGAAAGAGGAGAGATCACAACCAACACCAAAGAAATACAAACAATTACAAGAACATACTACGAGCAACTCTACGCCAACAAATTTGACAACCTCGAAGAAATGGATACATTTCTAGAGACATATAAACTACCACAACTGAACCAGGAAGAAATAGAAAACCTGAACAGACCCATAACCAGTAAGGAGATTGAAACAGTCATCAAAAATCTCCAAACAAACAAAAGTCCAGGACCAGACAGCTTCCCAGGGGAATTCTACCAAACATTTGAAGAAGAATTAATTCCTATTCACCTGAAACTGTTCCATAAAATAGAAATGGAAGGAAAACTTCCAAACTCATTTTATGAGGCCAGCATCACCTTGATCCCAAAACCAGACAAAGATCCCACCAAAAAAGAGAATTACAGATAAATATCCTTGATGAACACAGATGCGAAAATTCTCACCAAAATACTGGCCAATAGGATCCAACAGTACATTAAAAGGATTATTCACCACGACCAAGTGGGATATATTCTAGGGCTACAAGGTTAGTTCAACATCTGCAAATCCATCAATGTGATACAATACAATAATAAAAGAAAGAGTAAGAACCATATGATACTCTCAATAGATGCTGAAAAAGGATTTGACAAAGTGCAGCATCCCTTCCTGATTAAAACTCTTCAAAGTGTAGGTATAGAAGGCACAAACCTCAATATTATCAAAGCCATCTATGAAAAACCCACAACAAATATCATTCTCAATGGAGAAAAACTGAAAGCTTTTCCGCTAAGGTCAGGAACACGGCAAAGATGTCCGTTATCACCACTGCTGTTCAACATAGTACTAGAAGTCCTAGCCTCAGCAATCAGACAACAAAAAGAAATTAAAGGCATCCAAATTGGCATAGAAGAAGTCAAACTATCACTCTTTGCAGATGATATGATACTATATGTGGAAAACCCAAAAGGCTCCACTCCAAAACTGCTAGAACTTGTACAGGAACTCAGTAAAGTGTCAGGATATAAAATCAATGAAAAGAAATCAGTTGCATTTCTTTACACTAACAGCAAGACAGAAGAAAGAGAAATTGAGGAGTCAGTCCCATTTACAATCGCACCCAAAACCATAAGATACCTAGGAATAAATCTAACCAAAGAGGCAAATAATCTATACTCACAAAACTATAAAGTACTCATGAAAGAAATTGAGGAAGACACAAAGAAATGGAAAAATATTGTGAAAATGTCTATTCTACCTAAAGCAATCTACACATTTAATGCAATCCCTATCAAAATCCCATCAATTTTTTTAAAGAAATAGAACAAATAAGCCTAAAATTTATATGGAACCAGAAAAGACCTCGAATAGCCAAAGAAATATTGAAAAAGAAAGCCAAAGTCGGTGGCATCACAATTTCAGACTTCAAGCTCTATTCCAAAGCTGTCATCATCAAGACAGTATGGTACTGGCACGAAAACAGACATATAGATCAATGGAAGAGAATAGAGAGCCCAGAAATAGACCTTCAACTCTATGGTCAACTAATCTTCGACAAAGCAGGAAGGAATGTCCAATGGAAAAAAAAAAAAAAAAAAACAAAAAACAAAAAACAGCCTCTTCAACAAATGGTGCTGGGAAAATAGGACAGCCACATGCAGAAAAATGAAATTGGACTATTTCCTTACACCACACACGAAAATAGACTCAAAATGGATGAAGGACCTCAATGTGAGAAAGGAATCCATCAAAATCCTTGAGGAGAATGCAGGCAGCAACCTCTTTGACCTCAACCGCAGCAACTTCTTCCTAGGCACATCGCCAAAGGCAACAGAAGCAAGGACAAAAATGACCTATTGGGATTTCATCAAGATCAAAAGCTTTTGCACAGCAAAGGAAACAGTTAACAAAACCAAAAGACAACTGACAGAATGGGAGAAGATATTTGCAAATGACATATCAGATAAAGGGCTAGTATCCAAAATCTATAAAGAGCTTAGCAAACTCAACACCCAAAGAACAAATAATCCAGTCAAGAAATGGGCAGAGGACATGAACAGACATTTCTGCAAAGAAGACATCCAGATGGCCAACAGACACATGAAAAAGTGCTCCACATCACTCAGCATCAGGAAAATACAAATCAAAACCACAATGAAATACCACCTCACACCTCACAATGGAATACTACGCAGCCATCAAAAGAAATGAAATCTTGACATTTGCAATTATGTGGATGGAACTAGAGAGTATTATGCTTAGCGAAATAAGTCAATCAGAGAAAGACAACTATCATATGATCTCTTTGATATGAGTAAGTGGAGATGTAATGTGGGGGGGTTGGGTGGTGGTAGGAAAAGAAAAAAAATGAAAAGATGGGATTGGGAGGGAGGCAAACCATAAAAGACTCAATCTCAAAAAACAGACTGAGAGTTGCTGGGGAGAGGGGTGAAGGGAGAGGGTGGTGGGGATATGGATATTGGGGAAGTTATGTGCTATGATGAGTGCTGTGAAATGTGTAAACCTGGCGATTCACAGACCTGTACCCCTGGGGATAAAAATGCATTATATGTTTATTAAAATTAAAAAAAAATGTAAAAAATATAGTTTACTAAAAATAACAACTTATTTCATTTAATATGTCATCAAAGTTTATCCATCTTGTAGCAGGAGTCAGAAATTCCTTCTTTTTCCATGCTGAATAATATTCCATTGTACATGTACCACAAAATCTGCACAGTCTATGTCCCATTTTGAGTCTAAAGAAACTTCTATAAACTAGTAAAAGCCAATGTCGCAGTTCAGGTCCATAGGCCGGAGGCTCCTTATGTCAGGAAGAGTTAATGTGTCAGCGTGCAAGTCATCAGACAGGAAGAGCTAAGGGTTCAGTTTGAAGGCTCTTAGGCAGGAAAGTTCCCTCTTACTCAGGGGACATTAGCCTTTTGAAATTTTCAGGCCTTTCTTTGGTTGAATGCAGACCCTACTTTAGTGAGAACAAATTAATTACTCAGTCTATCAATACAAAAATTAATATCATCCAGAAAAATTTCATAGTCACAACCTAAAATAGTCAAACAAATATTTGAGAACCCTGTGGTCTAGGTGAGTTAACAGATAAAATCAGTCAGTACAAGTTTATTGCTTAACCATCCAGCTCTTATACACATATCTCATTAAAATATACTTAATCTATAAGTAGAGAAAGCATGTGGAGCCTGGCTGGCCCAGTTGGTTAAGTGTCTGCCTTTGGCTCAGAGTCCTGGGATTTAGACTCATGTTGGGCTCTCTGCTCAGAGGGGAACCTGCTTCTTCCTCTCTCTCTGCCTGCCTCTCTGCCTGCTTGTGCTCTCTGTCCCTCTGTTAAATAAATAAATAAATTAAATATTTAAAGCAAAACAAAGACAGACAACACAAGGTCAGAATTCCACCTAACATCATACAACTCTTCTGCATACAACGGAAAATGCACTAAAACCTCTACAAGAAGGGAAGGCAATTTTCAGGGAGTGATTCTTACTTTCTCCTTGATATTCAGTAAGTTAAATACTATGATGTGAAATTAAAATAGCAAAATGCTATGACAGAAAGTCAATATATTTTGTTACATAATGAGGTAGTAAGAAAGGGAAGAAAACTAAGATTGTGTGTGTGTGTGTGTGTGTGTGTGTGTGTGTGTGTATAACAAATATTTATACTATAAGGAGTAAATATAATAACTACAGTCTTCAATTTTGTAACAGTCACATGGTTAATTTATAATTTCTTCTGTTACTCCTTCTATATTCAATGTGCCCTCAGCAAGCACAAATGCTGGTCATGGTTCTTTAGCTGGTGGGGTGACACAAACTTTCATTACTGAAGGGTCTGGGTCCTTAGTATTTCTGCCTTGATTGGTTTGTTGTAGTTTTCTGTTGACGTTAACGCAGAGCATGGTGACACTAAGGGTGGTCCTATGGGATCTCCTATATTTTAGATATACTCTTTCTTATCTCCATTGTGGAGTAGTAGTCCAATTTCCCCTTAGGTTCCATGATAGATCACTCCAGCCAGTACAGCAACTTATTTCTTTACCTATTGATTCAAAGGCATGAACTGCCCAAAGTATTCAGGCAGCAGTCTTGACTCTGTTTAGTAGGATCTTGTTGTGTCTCATGCTGGAAGAATTTCTCCCTTTGGGATTCAGACTTAGAAGGAAGAAAAAACATAAGTTAATGGGAACAGGAATGAAACATTTTGTTAGCCATTCATTAAGGTCAGTATGAGTGGTGGCTCTCCCATTTCTATCCTTTGATTATAGGACCTGGCTATGGGAGGAACAGCAACATGTATTGGATGCTGATTCAGAGCATATATGGCCTTCCATAGAACTGAAGACTCTTGCTCCAACCCTGGAAGGTATTGCTACCTAGTTCATACTATAACTAATTTGGAAAAAGTCATTCAAACATTTTATCATGCCAGTTGTTTCAAGATAGTGGGAAATATGGTAACAACACCAAATTGCACGAGCATGGGACCACTGTGGCACTTCATTTGCTGTGAAGTGAGACCATCAATTAGAGGAAAAACTGTGTGTAATACTATAATGTTGGATAACAAATTCTCATGAATTATTTTCATGATGAGCTCATGAGTCCATCAAATGAAGGTATGAGTGGCTAGAAATAAGACTGACTTAATGCACGAAATGGTTCATCTTATCCACTTAATTATTAAAATCCTCGTCTGCTGGTCACCTCTTGGTGAGCATTCACAAGGGACAAATATATCTTTGTGTGTTTTTACTCATTCAGAAAAGTATGGAAATATGCCTCTTCTTCAGATTGTCTTATTACCCATTTTTCAATGATTTATTTTTCATGTTCCTGACCATTCAGCCAAACCATTGCTCAAAACCCATAAATTAGTATACATTGTACATCTGGCCATTACTCCCTCCAAGAAAATGAACACCAGGTGCATTGCTTAAATTTCTACCCATTGAAGGAATTTCCCATCCCCACTGACCTTCAAGGATTTTCCAGAATGGGGCTGTGGTGCTGCTTTTATTCACTTTTGACCTGTATCTAGATATCACTGCAGAATTTTCTGTACATCAGGCCCAAATCTTTTCTTCTTATGTCAATTGATCATAGTGAACTGCCCATAAGGCCTTGGGTTCAGGCTGAGGGAGAGAAGGCATGGTATCAAAAGTGAGGACCATGAGCATTTGGGTACTTCTTCATGTAACCATTTGTTCAGTTCCTTCTTGGGCCAGAAGTTCTGTACAGACGTCTCTACTTATGTGAGGAGAGCAATGTGTTTCATGATACCCAGTGGGTTCCTGAAACTACGGATAGTGCCAAATACCATTATAGTATTTTTTTTATACCTGTATACCTGTGTTGAAGTTATATTATAAATTAGGCACAGTAAGAGATTAATAACAATAATAATAAAACAGAAAAATTACAACAACAAACTGTAACAAAAGTTATCTGAATATACTCTCTCTCTCTCTCAAAAAACCTGATTGTACTGTATATACACTTTTTCCTGTGATGATGTGAGACGATAAAATGTCATTGTGATGAGATGAAGTGAGGTGAATGACACAAAAATTGTGTTGTAGCATTAGGCTACTATTTATCTTCTGCAGTATGTCAGAAGGAGAATCATCAACTTCTGAAAACATGGAAGGGAAAACTGTATATTAGGCTGCTCTTCTATTTGATAAAGGAGTGCTGCTTTGCACACCCAACTTTATGGCTCTATGAGTCAGAAAACACCAAGTTCATAATGAGCAATTCTTTCACAGAAATTTAATGGCCCATGTTAAGTGTTTAGTCCCTGCTAAGGCCCAGTTGCCCGGCAAGAGCAATTTCTCAAAAAGAGAATAATTATCTGTAGAGGATGGCAGCACTTTGCTTCAAAATCCTGAGGGCCTACACTGCAATTCATATATGAAGAACTGCCAAACACCCCAACAATATTCCTTTCTTCCACTGATACATGAAATACTGTAAGACGTGCAGAATCCTAACACCCATGTGGATTAGAAGCTTGGGCCACAGTCTGGACCTGTGGCAGAAAATTTTCCTTTTTCTGAGCTCCACACAAACTAGCAACTTCTTGAGTTACTTGATAAGGCCAGAGTAAAACACCCAAATGAAGAACACATTGCTTCCCCAATCCAAAGGAGCCTATTGGGTATTGTGCATCTTTTGGTGTTGGAGAGGATAGATGGACCAAGATAGGGATGAATTTATCCCTTCACCTTAAAAGGGATATATTTTGCTTTGTTTTATTTAAGTTTAAGTTCATTCACATAGAGTATATTATTGATTTGGGGGTAGAATTTAGTGATTCATCAGTCGCGTATAACACCCAGTTCTCATTACATGAAGTGTCCTCCTTAATGCCCATTATCCAATTACCCTATCACCCTACCTACCTCCCTTTCAGTAATTCTGTTTGTTCACTATAATTAGGTATGTCTTATAGTTCGTCTGCCTCTGTTTTTATCCTATTGTGTTTTTCCTTCAAAAGTTATATTCTTTTTTTTTTTAAGATTTTATTTATTTGACAGAGAGAGAGAGGTCACAAGTAGGCAGAGAGGCAGGCAGAGAGAGAGGAGGAAGCAGGGTCCCCACTGAGCAGAGTCCAATGTGGGGCTTGATCCCAGGACCCTGAGATCATGACCTGAGCTGAAGGCAGAGGCTTAACCCACTAAGCCATGAAGGTGTCCCTCAAAGGTGGATCTTGATATGCTCTATACTCTGGGCCACCGGAAAATTCACTGAATTTAAGTCCCCTGAGTTTTAATTGTGTTTAGTTTCCATCCTCTGACACAGACATGTGTTACCAATAAATCTAGAGTAGTTAAGTCTTGATCACTCGACCCACTCAACATGATGTCATCAATATAATGGACCACTGTGGATAGCTTGTAGAGTAAATGACAATCAAGGTCCTCATGAACTAAATTATAATATAGTGCTGCAGTGTTGACACATCCTGAGGTAGGGCAAGGAAGACATATTGCCTTGTAAGCTGAAATCAAACTGTTTCTAATGGTCCTTAGTGATAGGGGGAGAAGAAGTAATTGTGAAATCACTTGCTGAATACCAGGTATCTGAGAACCTGTTAATTTGTTAATTAAGGAAAACACATCTGGTACAGCAGGTGTAATTTAGTGGATTCTCCACCTGGTTAAGCCTATAAGTATCCATTCTCATTCTCCAAGATCTATCTAACTCTTGCACAGACCAAATAAGTGGGGTAAATGTGTATGTTGTGGAAATCACCACCTCTGTATCTTTTAGGTCCTTAATGGTGGCCCTAATCTTTGTGATTCCCCCAGGGATGTGCTATCACTTTGGTTTGTTCTTTTCTTACATAGAGGAAGTTCTAGAGGCTTCCAGGTGGCTTTTCACCATAATAGCCCTCTGTCCACATGCCAGGGAACCAATGTGAGGATTCTGCCAGTTGCAAAGTTTGTTTATTCAGGTTACGCATTCTGGAACTGGGGAAGTGACCATAGGATGAGTTCAGTGACCCAATGGCCCCAGTGTGAAGTAACCCTGAGCTAAAACCTCAGTGACACCCTGTCCTCTGCAAACTGCTGCTCTGCCTGGTTAATCACACTGTTGTTTTTGGTTTTCTGGAATCAGTTTCAGGTCAAAGACAGTGTCCCGGGTTCCTGAAAGGTCTGCTTATTTTCTTTTCTCCAATGCACAATTTGACTGATAAAAGGTCATAGGACTATTTTGGAGGAGGCTGAGGAAAAGATTATTGTAAGACATGTTTAGCAATGTCCTAGGGTCCTTCTTCAGGAGGACAAAATCTCCCCTTTATTCAAGGAATTTTGAGTTTATAAATTGGTTCCAGTCTGGGAATTAATTGCAAAGCTATGAAACTCTGCTTTATTATTAAGTTAGACTTCTGTTTATTTATCCTAGACCTTTTTAACTAACCCAGATCAAGTAAGATATGAATAGGCTGCCTCTCTATTTGACATCTAGGAACACCTTCATAAACTAGCCAACACTGTTGGTCTGCTTATATGGATTATTCTGATTACTGTTTTGAATCTTCTGTCCTTTATGGGAAGCCTGTTCACCTTGGCTTTAAGGTTGTTGAGTGCTACCACTTGGCCACTATTATCTAGAACCAAATACCTCCCATTGCATTGGGATTTTGCAGTTTAGGTATACTAAAGATCTGGTATACAGAAAGTAGTGATTATAGAGGTTTTCAATAATGCTAGGACTGGTCTAACAAATTTATTTCTCAGGGTTATATGGAAGGTATGTCTTCTGGATCCTCCAAGAGGGATTAAGTAGATCTTAAATGACAAATCCTTTCTAACATTCCAATCTCCCTATGCCTTTAAATCTCTCCCTTTCTGTTAAGCCAAGGAGATTGGCATTTCTAATTTGATTACTGTGGACCACCTTTTGTTTCACACTTTAGCCACCAAGTAGAAAAATGGTTAACTTTTACTCATTTCCCAGCTGCAACATTAAATAAAAAATCTCTTCTTAGTGAACCTATATCAAGAAATTTGGCTCGATTGATTTTATGTTTCTTCCATCATTATTTTACATCTATCTTTATAAATTAGAAAACTCAGGTAGTTATTCTGGAGTGTAATGTGATTCTCATGGGTAACACTTGGTATATCACTTTAAGGGGTCTTCTGAGACTCATGTACTGTTATAAGTCTTGGAGAAAAGAGGGTAGTGGGGATGGTCCTGAGGAGAATCATCCTCTTTTTGGAGGGCAACTGCCTGGGGTGGGGGCTCTAGAGTTTCCCTGGGTAATGTCGAGTTAATCCTTCAGACTGAGGGAGAAGTCACATCAGCTGTCAAAGAGGGATCATCATCATTGTTTCCTCATTCGCCCAGTAATCTAAGGAAGAATCTGGTTTTCATCCATGACTTATTTCTCAAGTATTTAGCCCATGTCATGTTCTTCTGCTTATGCTCTTAAATATTTATTAAAATCTTCTATCTCTCGGTGTTAGATTGCCTTCCCTAGATATAGATTCTGAGATGAAGATTTTCATGAAGTTGATTTATCAGGACAAAGGTTGAGGGAAACTGACTACACTATAGGAGGAATTTATGGTCCCAACTGGGGCTGGAGCCACAGGAACTTTGGGGTATATATTGTAATACAGGACTGGTTCCACCTTGAGTCAAAGCATCAGCTTGTCATTCATTGGCTCCTACTCAGTCCTGGGATAGCAGACATAGCCCTTAATTTTGTTCTGGGGCAAATATACTGAGAAAATGGGGCACTGAGTTCTGAGCTGTTAATAGCCCAGACTAATAGCAGCTGGGGCATTGGAGGATTGAAGGGAAGTGGAGATGGACACAGAGCTGCCTCCACTTTCTGCATCCTCATTGGCACCGCTAGATTTCAGGCTCCATTCTTTCACACCCAAATCATTTCAGTAACATCCTGCTGCCACTCTTTTTCCCTTTATTACATTTCCCACAGTGATAACCCATATAGTGACCATGCAAACTCAAATAAAACGTGATCCCTCACTGTTTCAAAAGGTCTTCCAATGTCTGTCCCATGGTGTTTAGCAGTAAGCTTATTTATTTATTTATTTATTTTTTAAGATTTTATGTATCTGACAGAGCAAGAGAGCACAAGCAGAGGGTATAGCAGAGGGAAAGGAAGAAGCAGGCTCCCCATTGAGCAGGGAACCTGATGCCTGGCTCCATCCCAGGCCCCTGGGATCATTACCCAAGCCAAGGCAGAAGCTTAACCATCAGAACCACCCAGGCACCCCAACAGTAAGTTTTAACATGATTATGAGACTCTTCATCATCTTCCCTGTTCCTGCCTCTCCAGGTTCATATCATGTTATTTACCTTTTATAAGCTCATTGTCTAGCACAAAGTCTGGCACATGGTCAGAGTTCAATAAATAATTGTTGATTAAATAGATGAATTACCGGGGCGCCTGGGTGGCTCAGTGGGTTAAAGCCTCTGCCTTCAGCTTAGGTCATGATCCCTGGGTCCTGGGATCGAGCCCCATATCAGGCTCTCTGCTCAGCAGGGAGCCTGCTTCCCTCTCTCTCTCTCTGCCTGCCTCTCTGTCTACTTGTGATCTCTGTCAAATAAATAAATAAAATCTTAAAAAAAATAGATGAATTACCAGCCATTGTCACATTGAATTCATGAGGTTTCCTGCATACTCATTTTCACCCCCTGGCCTTTGTTATATATTCTCTCCTGTAACAATTCTCATACTCCAACTGATGTTTGTATTCACTCTGCTTACTCAATTTCAAGTTTCAGGTACCATTTTGTATGTCTTTTCATCTTGGAACCTTTTCTGACCCCTGGTTCTTTGGTGTGTGTCCCTCAAACATGTTTTCATAGCACCTTTGCTGCTACTACCTCATCATGTATAACACTGTGCTGTCATTTTATGCTCTCCTCTGGGTGTCTCTTAGTGGATCTGAAGCTCTGTGAAGGCAAGATCCAGGTTCCTCTCTATTCACCTTTGAAACCCCAGAAGCTGTTAATGTGTCTAATACATTCTCTGGGCTCCAGAAATTTCTGTTGATTAATGAGTGAGGGATAGAAAGAATAAATGGGATGGGATATATTTATCCTGAAGTGTTTTGTGTGTAGATAGAAGCATATATTTTTTTTAAAACCATCTTTTCATAATGAAATGTTACCAAAAAGTAAACTAACAGATAAAAAGAACATGAAGACCTCACATTAATATGTCGATATCCTACTGAAAGCAGGGAGAGTATTAAGGTAAGCTATTTGCCCCTTCATTGAGCATCTCAGCTTCAATTTCTGTTTCATTTCACAATTTAAGCAGGAGTTAAGACAAACTGTGTTTTTTCCAAAGAGATCTAGCTAGAATTCTGAGAGTCTTGTTAAGTCAATAACAGGAAAGAAATTCCCTACCCCCCCAAATTATATATATATATATATATATATATATATATATATATATATATATATTTTGCTTTAAATTTTATTGACTTTATTCACCTTACTTTACACTTTTTTAAAATTTTCCTTTTCTTGCATTCATTCCATTTCTGTTCTTTTCGATGTAAGATTTATGATAAATAGCAGTAACTTTTTCCCCTTTATTTCATATGTGTTCCTTGTCAAGATCATCCAAAATATCCTTTTGACCTTTGCTTGAGTTGAATCAATATGGAGGTCCAGTTACATTTATTTGTCACCTAAAATAGCTTTCTTACTACATAATTTCCTAATGACACTTTTCATCTTTCATTTTTCATCCTAATGACATTTTCGTCATTTCTCAAGGTATAGATTAAAGGATTTACTATGGGTGTTATTGTAGTATAGAGCAATGCAACTGCTTTATCAATAGATAAAGTAGCTGTGGATCTCATGTACACAAATATGCAGGACACAAATAATAGGACGACCACTGTGATGCAGGAGACACAGGTAGAGAGGGCTTTGCACCTTACCTCCAAGCTGTGGTTCCTTAGGAAGCACAGAATAACCACGAGGAGACCAGCAAGAGGAGGTAGTTTAACAGACAGATAGAACCACTTTTGGCAGCAACGAAGAGCCCTGGAGTGTGGGTATCAGTGCAGACAAGATTGAGCAAAGTGCTCAATCACAAAATAGATCACACATAAAGTGATCTGTGAGGTTAGAATCACAGGAGGGTAATGGGATGATAAAGAGGATCTGTATGGCTGCATGTAGAAAGCCTTTCACTCACACCAATCCCATTACCAGGACACACACTTATGAAGTGCAATGGTTTGCAGATGGCCACAAGTGGTCACAGGCCATCACAGTAAGCAGGACGACATCAGAACTTCCAAAGAGATGTTCTCCACATATTTGGTAATATAGGCATTGAATGGGATGGTCTTCTCTCCATGAAGTGAATCTAAGGTCTGTGTAGGTGTATTGACAGAAAAATAGCAGGCATCAATGAAGGAGAGATAGGAAAAAGTACATGGGGACCCTGATAAATGGCTGCCAGTGACAGTGACCAAGGTGAGCACATTCCCTACCCAAGAGATGATGCAGCAACAAATATGATTTTCTGCATCTTTAGATTCTCTGTGAACCCCAGTAGGAAAAAAACAAAAAACAAAAAAACAAAACAAACGAACAAAAAACAGTCAATTTCTTCCTATTCTCCATTATTTCATTTGTGAATAATTAATTACCTGAAAAAATCCTTTGTGATTAATAAAACCTTGAATTTATTAAGCTTTTTTATTTTTTTCCTAGTAAATAATAAACACCTAACTTCTATTGAGCTGTGGACTTTCACGGGGTTTTTTGAGCTAGAAGGTAAGTTCTGATTCTTGAAGATTGTCTTTGCACACCTCATTGTCAGAGATGGCTGAGAGCCTATATTGAAGGGAGCTAATATCAGCTGTTTGAAAATAGTGGTAGGAAATGGATGTCAAGGGTATGAATGTAAAGCTGGACTTTTCCCTTTATCCTTAGGATGTGGAGACCCATGGAAGGTATTAGAGAATATGAGTGGAAGGATGAAAAGGAATTAGAGTAAGGTTGACTTTGAGATATATCTTTGGTAAAGATCTTTGTGTGTCTTGGATTAAGTCAGCTGACCTTCAGTAAAGGGATGCAAGCTAGTGACAGAAAGCCAAGTATCTCACTATTTATAATAGTTTACAAAAAGTGTAGCAGGGTGTTTCTTATGTAAATATAATAAAAAGCCTCCAGGAGCTAGCATGAAATAATTGATAATACCTGTTGCCAAATATAATAACATTATAATGTCTTATAAATATACTTTTTAATGATTGATTGCTATGTGCATGGCAGTAACCTATGTGGACAGCATTATTTCATCCATTTTGCAAATGAATAAACAATTGCAGAGACTAATGTTAATAGTAATAATAATGATAATATAAACTAAAACTTAGTAGACATTTGTTTGTGCTCATTTTTGCAAAAATGTTTTTGTTTTATTGTCACTACAAAACTCACTACAAAAGTGAGATAATTACCACTATTATTTTATACTTCTTTTACACAGAAAGAGATGCAAACATAGAGAAATTACAGATTCTGTTGAAGATAAAGAAGATAATAAAAGGTAGAGCCACAATTAGATCAAATTATACTTGTTAACTTTTTTCTACTAATTTTTTGAACCTTTCCTTACATTGTTATGTTATAATAAACAATGTTGAACTAGGAATCCCCTTTGACATGGCATAATAATTATAATGACTTTAATTATCCTTCACAGGCAAGTGCACATGAAGCAACATCATCAACAGACACACACAACACACACACACACACACACACACACACACACACACACACACACACACATTGGAATCCCTAAATATTAATACAAATGTGGTGGTCTTTTCAATGAACAACACCTTTACCTTGGCCTCTTATGGAGCCCTATTTCCTCCCTCCCCAGTCCCCTTACAAGAGCGGGACTCCAGATTTTTCTGAACAATGTTGAAAATGACTACCGTAGTGGTTAAGTGTCCTGTATAGGCTTGAAAACCAGAGAAACTAGATTGGAATCTTGCCTTTTGCACTTGTGACTTTCTTTTTCCAGGGTATATTTCTTGGCAACTTACATCCTTGTTCCCTCTTTTATAAAATGATAATTATCATATCAATATCCCAGGTGTTATGAGAGTTGATTCAGGGAACATATATGAACATACCCACCACATTATTGTGGGAACACAAAAGACTTTTACCTGTTTTTTGTTACTGTGTATGCAACTAGGTGATAGGAAGAATTGGTATTTTGAGTGAAACACAGGGAAAAAAATGCAATAAGGCAAGGAAGAGTCATCTCCCCAATTTTAATTTTCAAGAAGCCACAGAGGCTCACATTACCCATGGCCATTAACCTCAGGAAGGACTATCTCTGGTCATGCTTATATTAAATGACTGATGATTTATGTCATTTATTACTGATATTTATGTCTTTTCTGTGTGTGGAGTGTATTTACATTTGATTTTCATGCTCATGATTAGTCTTTAATGTTAACGTTCTCATGGCAAAAGAAAGTGGATGGTGCCAAAGAGCTGATTCTTGAAGATTGTGTAATCATAATGAGCCTCAAATTTTTCATTTGCCAAATTAGGCTAATGATATTTACCAACTATCTTTTGAAGAATTGGTGTGAAGATAAAATATTACTTTATTTGACTAGTGTTGAAAGATAATGATTATTACATACAGAAAGTTCCAATCTCTCTCTCTCTCTCTCTTTTTTTTAAGTATAGGGATAAAGGGAACATTCCTCAACTTCATAAAATCTATCTATGAAAAACCCACACCAAATATCATTTTCAATGGGAAAATGTGACAGCCTTCCCAGGAACATGACAGGGATGCCCACTCTTGCCACTATTGTTCAACATAGTACTAGAAGTCCTAGCAACAGCAATGAGACAACAAAAAGAAATAAAAGGTATTCATGGAGCACTGGGTGCAGTGCACAAACATTGAGTCTTGGAACACTGAAAAAAATAAAATTTAAAAAATGCTCAACATAAAAAAAAGAAATGAAACATATTCAAATTAACAAAGAAGAAATCAAACTTTCTTCAGAGATGACACGACACTTTATATGGAAAACCCAAAATACTCCACCCTCAAATTACTAGAACTCATAAAGTAATTCAGTAATGTGGCAGGATACAAAATCAATGCACAGAAATCAGTTGTTTTCTTATACACTAACAATGAAAATACAGAAAGGGAAATTAGAGAATCAATTCCATTTACTATAGCACCAAGAACCACAAGATACCTGGAGGGGATTAAGCTAAGTGAAATAAGTCAAACAGAGGAAGCCAATTATCTTATGGATTACTTATATGTGGAACATGAGGGGTAGCATCAAGCACATTAGGAGAGGGAAGGGGAAAATGAAGGGGAAGAGATCAGAGAGGGAGATGAACCATGAGAGACTATAGACTCTGGGAAACAAAATGAGGATTTTAGAGGGGTGAGGTTGGGGGAATGAGTTAACACAGTGATGGATATTAAGGAGAGCATGTATTGCATGGAACACTGGGTGTTACATACAAACAATGAATCATGGAACACTACATCAAAAACTAATGATGTACCGTAAGGTGACTAACATAATAAAATAAACAAACAAATAAATAAAGTGAATCTAACCTTTGGCCTGCCCTAATTCAAAGTATAACTGCTAATCCGATCTGCTCACTATGACCATCAAAATTATATTGCCAATTCTAGCATCACAATACACACTACACTTTTACTAGGAAAGAACAGAGAAAGAAAGCAGCTTCCTGCTGCAAAAGTAAGGTCTCTCTAACTCCATTAACTAGAGACAAGTATAGTGAGTAGTTCTGAATGCCTCTTATACTTTCTTTTATTTCACTGATACCACCCACTTTTAAATGAAATAATATACACTTTTTTTCCCTTTAAAATAAGTTTTACGTTCTGGTACTTCAATCTCAGTATATGTTTTATCTATGCTGTATTGCAAATCTTATTTAGTCTTGACAGCATATATTGTTTTGTTCTTTCCTTCTTAGATCTGTAGAAGTCTCTTGTTTTAGCTCCTATTTACCAATTATGTAGATTAGCTGAGTATCTCCAGGATTTTGTAAAACTACATTTAAAAATCTCAGGGGCACCTGCATGGCTCAGTGGGTTAAAAAGCCTCTGCCTTCGGCTCAGGTCATGATCCCAGGATCCTGGGATCAAGCCCCACATCGGGCTCTCTGCTCAGTGGGGATCCTGCTTCCCCCTCTCTCTGCCTGCCTCTCTGCCTACTTGTGATCTCTGTCTGTCAAATAAATGAATAAAATCTTAAAAATAAATAAATAAATAAATAAATAAAAATCTCATATATAATGCCTCAGTTATCTCAATAGTCAAAGAAAACAATGAGAAAAATTATTTAAGAAAAAAATACATATAGTTATATGTATGTGTGTGTGTATATGTGTGTGTGTATATACACACATACATACATATGTATATGGTCTTTTGGCCTTCGGTTTGCTAGAATGGAACTTTTTAAAGATAAACTAATGATGTGAAAAGAATTCTTACCATACAATGTTAATTCATTTGATCTGAATGTGTTCAAGGCAAAGCAAGACACCTTATTTGAAATGTGCTATAGAGACAATTACAAGTCATGTGAACAGACTATTATTTATGGATGCTCAGAGTTTGAACAGTTGTAATTGCAAAAATATCTTTCTCCTTATCAAACTAGAGGGTAGACTTAGATGTGAGAAGTATTTCATTATCATCAATGTCAGAATTGAGCTCTCAGGAAAGGTAAGAACCAGGCTAGCATTATGAGGTAAACCACTAGTTTGAGAGCAGTAGTACAGAGAAAAGTAAGAAAATTAGGTGCGCTACATTAGACTGCACTGGGCAAGTCAAGATATACACTACCCTATGTGATATCTGCACAGAATAAGTAATCAACCAAAGCCCTCAATTCATCTTTTGCTTTCAGATGTAATTTTGATATGCCATATCATTCTCATGGCATTTTTCACTTCTGCATTCCTCAATGTGTAGATGAATGGGTTGAGAAAAGGTGTCCCAATAGTATAAAATACAGTCACCATCTTGTCCATGGGGAAAGTGGTTGGGGGGCGTGTATATATGAATATACACGGAACAAAGAATAACACTACTACTATGATATGAGAAGTGCAAGTAGAGAGAGCTTTTTTCCTTCCTTCTGCACTGTGGTTTCGCAGTGAATGCAAGATGATAATGTATGAGATTATCAGAATCACAAAACCACTTGTGGTAATGGCCCCACTGTTAGACACCATCAACAGGTTGATCTCATACGTATCCATGCAAGCAAGTTCCATCAGGGGCTGCAAATCACAACAGTAATGATCAATGAAATTGGGTCCACAGAAAGGCATTCTCAAGGCCAGGATAATCTGGGTTATAGAATGGATAAAAGCCCCAATCCATGCAATAATAATCAAGATGTTGCAGACTTGCTGGCTCATTATGGTTGGATAATGTAAGGGCTTGCAGATGGCCACATAACGATCAGCAGCCATGAGAATGAGCACAAAGATCTCCATGCCACCAAAGAAATGTAGTGCAAAGACTTGAGTCATGCACTCATTGTAAGTTATGATTCTTTTTGCAGAGAGTGAATCCGCAATTAGTCTAGGAGCTATGGAGGTTGAAAAGCAGGCATCAGCAAAGGACAAATAAAATAGGAAAAAGTACATGGGGCTCCCAAGTGTGCGGCTGGACTTGATGGTCACAATAATAAGCAAATTTCCTACCATGGTTCCCAGATAAAAAATGAAGACAATTACAAATACCATTTTCTGTCTCATAGGATCTTCAGTCAATCCTAATAGTATGAATTCAGTTACACTGTTATTTTGCTGCATAATTTCAGGCAACGTGGAGAAAGCATTGGTTAGAAATAATTAATCTGCAAAGAAAGAAATATTATGAAATGATTACTTAATTTGGAGATCAAATCCATATGCTTGATCATGGATGCGCCACTTACCAGTGTGTAATCCTTTACCTTCTGTGTCATTTTCTTCTGAATAAAGAGGAAATCATATTATCTCTTCACAACCTATTCAGCTGATTGCTAATGGAAGCAATGAAAAATATCAATAATGAAAGAGTACCTGATTCTTCAGACACAATAAATATTAACCTAGGGGATTTTGTGTGAGAGGGTATCTCTCTGAAGTGAATGTCTTTCTTTAGTTTAACATAAAAAAGAGAGAGAGAGAACAAGAGAAAAACAAACAATATTTTAACAGTAAACTTTCAGTCAATTGGTAAAGTCCATTGTGAAACTTAATTTGGTAGCTTGAGTCTTTATTTCCTGTTCTTTTAACTCTCAATAATTTCTAGTTGCTTAGAGTTCTAAATTCAGCGTCTATCATAATATTTCGTACTTTTGAAATTATACTATGTTGTCCAAAGTTAAATTCTTCACCTCATTCACTATTTTATCTGTTTTTTTATTCAGCATATTTTGTTAAAACACAAGGATCGACTGAGATTGCAATATAGGATAAATACAGAACATATGGCATAAATCAAAGTGTTCTTTCAAATTTCATGTTATTTTAAGCACCAGAGACTTAGAATTCTTGGAATCTATGTTTTGAGTGGCCCATACCTGGATTTCAGTAAGAGAAGATAGATAGAGGAAGGGAATGAATATTTATTTATATATACCAAACAGTGGAAAAATCCTTATCTGTCCTCATCATATTATTTATCATATTGTAGCACAATACAAAAAAATGCCAAATCATTTAAGGAGATATGCAACATGTATTCCACGCAGAAGCACAATTTTCTCAAATGCAAATGACTTTCAGAGATCACTCTTTAAGAACAGAGTGCATAGGGTGCCTGTGTGGCTCAATCAGTTAAGCATCCCATTCTTGATTTCCACTCAGGTTATGATCTCAGGTTTGTGGGATTGAGTCCCATTCCAGGGTCCATATTGGTCATGGAGCCTGCTTAAAATTCTATCTTTCCATTTCCCTCTCTTCCCCTTTCCCTGCTCAGGCTCTCCTCTCTCTATAAATAAATAAACAAAATATTTTTTAAAAAGTGCAAGAAAAAATGGGGGAAAGAACTGGCTTCAAGAGCAACTCTTCTTATTAAACATTATTTGACAGTATAATCATATTCATTTGCAGAAAAATACATTCATATTTAAATTCCAGTTAAATATCTTTTCACCTATCAGATTAACAGTGGCCTTTTTGATAAATGCCTATTAACAAACACTGCTGAAACTGATGTGGGAAACAACTGATGCCACACATCCTTAGTAGGGTTTTAAAGGGATGCAATCTCTCAGGGAGTGATATTCAGCATGAGGATATTTCAACAGCACATAGACACAGGACTGGTCTTTCCATTTGCTGCAAGTAATTTCAGTCACAGGCCCAAAGACAATCACAACAGCCCTTTCCAAGTAGGCAAAAATTACGAAACAACTTCAAGCCCATCAAAAAGGAAGCTAAATGAAGTATGGCATTTTATGTAATTATCAATAAAAATGAAGTAGCTATATACACAAATGGTTTTTAATATACGTTGGAAAGTGATAGAGTTCAGGACTGTATGTGGAGGACGGTAATATTTTCTTTCACATTATAATAATGTATATCACACACACTGGACTCATTTCAATTAATTGTATTTAAGATAGTAACAAAATAGCATAATATTTGTGACTTGGTGTGGGGGAATTGATTCCTCAATTCACAATTAGAAGGAGGACTTACCTTTTAAAACATTTCCTTTGGTCACTGAAAATATATCATAATGATGCTGCATTAAAAATAAAGCTTTTAGAAACCTCTTAGTAGATGGTTTGCTAATCACATTGGCATATTACTGGTTTATAACAACTGTCTTCGGACAAAGGCTGCAGGGACAGCGAGATTCTCAGGGCCAGAGTAAGATTTAAATGTCTGTGTCACAGGGTGAGTCAGCTGTAGAGTCAGTTCTGGACTCACAGCTCTTAACTACATCGTATCCCAACCACACTGCCATTCACTACAGGTTCCCTTGCATTCTTAGGGGTTTGCCAGATGTGCTCTTTGTCCAAATCTTTAGCAAATGGGAATGAAAACTTGTTTGTGGTTTTTAACAGTCAGTTACTATAAAAAGATATCTAATATCTATCTAATTGTTAATCCATCCACCTATTGATCTATTATCATCTATTATCTATCTATATATCTGATAGAGTTATAGACTGAACTATTTGTATAGTTAACATAATAATAGATATAAGTATGGCATATATTTGAATGAAGCAAAATAAGGAAGGCAGATTTTATTCACATTTGTTCACTTCTGAATTTAAACATCTAGAAAAAAATACGTATTTAATAATAAGTATTCATAAAGTAAATGAAATAATTAAGAGAATTTCCTATTATTAGGATCCAATATTGTTTGGTCCTATTCAATACTCAGTTACCACTGAAAAGGGAAGCCTACTCCATCCAAAATAAAATCATCATCTCCATGGAGCACTTCCTGGAACACTCAGATATTATTTCTATTTGCTTATCTCTCCACCAGGAGCTGTTGTGCATTTCTCTTATTCTGTCTTCTCAGTTTCTATTATAATCTACTTCTAGAAAATCTCCAAAACTTTCTATCCTTCCACAAATGCCTTCTATGTGTTAGATGAACACTGTGACATTGATCAGATAATTTTTCTGAGTATTAAATAAAGTCACGTTAATCCCCAACACAAATCGTACCAGTTTTAAGAGCTTATACAAACATTAGGATTTAGAGTAATCTTTTCTTCTCAAGGTAATTTGGCCACTATTTGTTCAAATGAGAATTTAAAAAAAAAAATGTTTCTAAAAACCTGTCTGATCTCTTTATATGTCACTGAGGCTTAGGTTATTGCCTGCATACCAGAAGACAAAGTTTGTCCTGGCTTCATCCGACACTTTCTGAAATCCACTCTCACATGTAATTTTGACCGGGAAATGCTCCTTTTTTGCCTTTCCTGCACTAGTATTTAAACACGAATGATGCAAAATATAGGAGTCTGGGGAAGGTCGTTCCCTGAGGTCTCCCTTCCCTTTTAGTTAAGAAGCATGATCTAGATGTAATGAAGAAGTTAATTTTCAATATTTATTTTTAGATTATGGGGAAAAGGTGATCTCTTCTTGCAGTTAAAGGGGTTTATTTGGACCATAAATGATGACTTTTGGCTAGAATAAAAAACAAAAAACAAACAAAAAATAAAAACGAAAATCAGTGATTATCTAGTGATCTATGCCCAGGACATGGTTCCAGACACCACTATCCAAAAATGAATTAGGACTTCTTAAATAGCTGACTCTAGTTTGGGAGCATGAAATAGAGTCGATGAACTGGAGCATCTTGTAATGTTAGAAGGTAAGGAAGCACTAACATACACACACACACACAAAGAGATTTATTGAAAATAATTGATTTTCATGTATATGGAGCTGGCAAGTGCAAAACCTGCACAGTCTATGTCCCGTTTCAAGTCTAAAGACCAAAAACTGCTATAAACCAGTAAAAGCCAATGTCCCGGTTCAGGTCCATAGGCAGGAGGCTCCTTATATCAGGAGGAGTTAATGTGTCAGAGTGAAAATTATCAGACAGGAAGAGCTGATGGTTCAGTTTGAAGGCTATCAGGCAGGTGAATTCCCTCTTACTGAGGGGACATTAGCCTTTTGTAATTTTTAGGCCTTCATTTAGTTAGATGAGAACCCTACTTTAGTGAGATTAATCTACTTTATTCAGTCAACCCATTCGAAAGTTAATATCATCCAGAAAAATATCATAGTCACAAACCAAAACAATAGTTAAACAAATATTTTAGTACCCTGTGGCCCAGGCAAATTAACATATAAAATTAATGAGTGCAAATCCATTGTTTATCCACTAGTACCTATACACATCTCCTAAATCCATACTTGCTCTCCAAAAAAAAAAAAAAAAAAAAAAAAGAAAGAAAGAAAAAAATCAACAACAACTCATAATACCACCTAACATCACACAACTATCCTGTTTAGAACTGAAAATGACCTAGAACCACCAAAGTAAGGGGAGGTAAATTTTGGGAGGTGATTTTTACTTTCCCCTTAATATTCAGTAACTTCAATATTATGATGGAAAACAAAAATACTAAAATGCTGTGGTAGAAATTCAATATATATTTAGTTTCATAGTAAGATAATAAGAAACGGAAGAAAAAGATATTTGCTTTATATATATATTCAAGCACACAAACACATTCATAATATAAGGAGTAAATACAATAATTAAAGTCTTCATTTTATAACAGTCACATGCTTAATTTATAATTTCTTCTGTTACTCATTCTATACTCAATGTGTCTTCAGCAAGCACAGATGCTGCTCATGGTTCTCAAGCTGATGGGGTGACACCAACCTTCATTACTGAAGCATCTGGGTCCTTAGTAGTTCTGCCTGGATTGGGTTGTCGTAGTTTTCCATTGACCACACTCACAGACTATGATGATACTAAGAGTGATCCTATAGGATCTCCTGTATTCTAGATATACTATTTCTTATCTCCATTCTGGAGTAGTTGTCCAATTTCCCCTTTGTTGCCAGGATCAATCACCCCAAACAGAACAGTAACTTACATCTTTGCCTATAGATTCAAAGGCATGAGCATGAGCTGCCAAAAGTGGTCAGGCAGCAATCTTAACACCGTTAAATAGAATCTTGTGTCTCTTGATGGAAGCACTTCTCCCTTTGGATTAAAGACCTCAAAGCAAGAAAAGCATAAGTAAGAGGGAACAGGAAGCAAAAAATTTGCTAGTGGGTCACTAAGGGTAAAAATGTGTAATGCCTCATCCATTTCTATCTTTTGATTACAAGACCTGGCAATGGGAGGAATAGCAACATGTCATGGATGTTTATTCAGAGCATATGTCTTTCCAGAGAACTGAAGACTCTTGCTCCAACCCTAGAAGGTATTGTTACCTGGCATGTACTATAACTAATTCTGCAAAGGATTTTTCCACCATTTTATCAGGACAATTCTTCAACGGGGTGAGAAATGCAGTAAGACCAGTGAATTCCATGAGCATGGATCCATTCTAGCACTTTATTTGTTGTGAAGTGAGATTGTTTGATCACAAGCAATGCTGTGTGAAATGCCTTGAAAGTGGGTAAAAAATTCTCTAAGTCTATAGATGGTAGCTTTGGCAGAAGTATTGCATGCAGGGGATGCAAATCCATATCAAAGGATGTGTTTAGGCAGTAAGAACAAAACACTGCCCTTCCATGATGGAAGCAGTCTCATGAATTCAATCTGCAACCAGGTTGATCATACCAGGGAATGCTGCCATATTACAGACTTCGTGTTGCATTTCCTACCGGAAGATTTGGCACATAGCAGTGGTCATGGCCAGGCTAGCTTTGGTGGGTGAAAGTCCATGTTGTTGAACTCATGGACAACCTCCTTCCTGCCACCATGGCCACTTTGTTCATGGGCCCATTGTACAATGATGGGAGTGGTTGAGGAAAGAGGCTGACTGTATGCACAAAATGGATCATCCTATCCACTTGGTATTAAAATCATTCTCTAGGGTACCTGGTTGGCCCAGTCATTGTTTGCCTCTGGCTCAGGTCATGATCCCAGGGTCCTGGGATCTAGCCCTGCTTTGGGCTCCCTGTTCAGCGGGGAGCCTGTTTCTCCCTCTCCCACTCCCCCTGCTTGTGTTCCTGCTCTTGCTGTGTCTCTTTCTGTTAAATAAATAAATAACCTGTTTTGTTTTTGTTTTTGTTTTTTGTTTTTTTTTATTGGCTCCTGCTGGTTCCTGGGATGAAGGGCATAGCCTATAATTTCATTCTGGAGGAAATGTACAGAAATGATGGGGCTCTGAGTTCTGAGCTGTTAGTAGTGCAGACCTACAGCAGCTCGGGCATTGGAGGATTGAAGGGAAACTGAACTGGACACAGCAATGCCCACCATGTTCTGTATCCTCTCTGGCATCACCATTCTTCAGGCCTCCATCCTCAAACTCAAATCATACTGCATCATTCACTGGTTCAAAGGTCCTCACAATGTTTGTCCCATGACATTTAGCAGTAAACTTTAACATGATTATGAGACCCATCTTCCTTTCATTCCAGGTTCATATCCTGCTATGTACCTTTTATAAGCTCATTGTGTAGTATACTGCCTGGCTTATGGTGAGACTTCAGTAAATACTTGTTGATTGAATAGATGGATTAACAACCATAGTCACACTGATTTCATGAGGTTTCCTGCATACTGATTTTCACCCCTTGGCCTTTGTTATACATTCTCTCATGTAGGAATGTTCCTACTCTAACTGATGTGAACATATTCATACTGCTGACTTGATTTCAAGTTCAGGTTCCATGTTGCATGTCCTTTCATCTTGGAACCTTTTCTGACCCCTGGTTCTTTGGTGTGTGTACCTCAAACATGCTTTCCTAGCACCCAGAGAAGCCACTATGTTAACATTTATAACATGGTGTTGTCATTTTCTGCTCCCCTCTGGGTATCTCTCAGTATATCCAACACTCTGTGAAGGAAAGACTCAGGTTCCTCTCTATTCACTTTCAAAGCCCCAGCCACCATCGATGTGTCTGATACATTCTTTGGGGTCACAAAATTTCTGTTGATTAATGAGTGAGGGATGGAAGGAATAAATGAAATACATTTAACCTGAAGTTGTTTTGTGTGTAGATGGATCTGCATATTTTTAAAAATACTTTTTAATAACGAAATGTTACCAAAAACTAAACTAATTAAGAGAGACTATGGGGGCACCTGGGTGACTCAGTGGGTTGAAGCCACTGCCTTCGGCTCAGGTCATGATCCCGGGGTCCTGGGATCGAGCCCCCATCGGGCTCTCTGCTCATCGGGGAGCCTGCTTCCTCCCTTCTCTCTCTGCCTGCCTCTCTGCCTACTTGTGATCTGTCTGTCAAAGAAATAAATAAAATCTTTAAAAAAAAAAAGACTCCTTTTCAAAAAAAAAAAAAAAAAAAGAGAGAGAGAGAGAATATGGACAACTCCCATCATATGATGAAATCTTGCTGAGAGGAGGAAGAGTATCAAAGTAAGCTATTTGCTCCTTCACAGAGAATCTCAGCTTCAATTCTTTCTCATCACACATTTTAAGCAGGAGTTAGAGCAAATTGTGGTTTCTCATAGAGATCTAGCTAGAATTCTCAGAGTCTTAATCAGGTAAAATATGAAAAACAAACATAACTACACCCCGGTATTTTTTTTCTCTACATTTTATCGACTTTATTCATCTTCCTTTATACTTTTATTTTTTATCCAACATTTATCATGCGCCAGACATTGTACTGCTTGTAGAAACTATTGTTAATTGTCAGGCAAGAAGTTTATGGACTATAAATGCATATTAAAAAATAGAAATTAACATAGAAATTACTATCTGGCATTGAAATAATCTTTCATTTGAGGCATTGCATTTTCTAATGGCTTATTAGTGTACTTCTTAACAGTAGAAAGTTTACCAGACAGATGAAACCACTGTTGGCAGCAACGAAGAGCCCTAGAGTGTGGGTATCAGTGCAGACAAGATTGAGCAAAGGGTTCAGATCACACATAAAGTGATCTATGACGTTAGGGCTACAGAAGTGTAAAGGGATGATAAAGAAGACTTGTATGGTTGCATGTAGGTGACATGAAAAATACAAAATGATTCTGAAGCCTACAAGGAAATTTAGAAACATGGTATAATATTCTTCACCTACCCCTTAAGGGTTCAGTGGGCCATTGCTTTCATATTCTTAAAGTAGTTATATACCACAATATTATAGTGGACATATTATCAACTAGGATAAATAAAATTGAGCAAGTTGTTAATGAAATGGCCATAGAATTTAGTTATAGGAAATTAATTAATATACATATAATATATAATTATATATAACTACATACAATTCTGATATATAATACATGCATATAACATGTGTATGTATGCTATATATAATATAGACATAATATAATATCTTATATTTTATATTATATATATGTGGTATCAGACAAATCCTTAGTTCGATAAATGTTATCTGTTATAATCATCTTTGTATCATCATTATCTGGCACTGTATCACAGCATTTAAGAGCATGTCTTGAGAAATCAGGTAGATTCTGATTACTGACTCTTCAGTCTACTTATTTTGATATTTTCCCCTTTCTGTTTCCTCACCTATAAAAATGGGGATAATGGTACTACCTCCCTCTTTTGATTGTTATAGAGATTGCTGCTCAATACCAATATATTTTTAATTATTAAATTATGATGATAGCTTAGGAATCTATGCATATGCATGAAGCTAGTAAAACAAAGCCCCAATTTCATAGAATTGTCCAAATATGCAAAGAGTGATCCTGGGTCAGTGTTATTTTTCCTTTTCTTGAACTCATTTCTGTTCTTTTCAATGCAAAATCTTTGATCCATAGCAGTTTTTTTTTTTTTTTTTTCGTTTTATAGGTATCCCTTGTCAAGATCATCCAAAATGTCCTTCTGATCTTTGCTTGAGTTGAATCAATATGAAGATATAGGCACATTTATTCGTTACCTAAAATAGATTTCTTACTACACAATTTCCTTATGGCATTTTTCATCTGGTCATTTCTCAAGGTATAGATTAAAGGATTTAACATGGGTGTTATTGTAGTATAGAACAAAGCAACTGCTTTATCAATAGATAAAGTAGCTGCAGGTCTCATGTACACAAATATGCAGGGCACAAAGAATAGGACAACCACTGTAATATGGGAGACACAGGTGGAGAGGGCTTTGTGCCTCGCCTCCAAGCTGTGGTTCCTTAGGGAACGCAGAATGACCACATAGGAGACCATCAAGAGGAGAAAGTTTAACAGACAGATGAAACCACTGTTGGCAGCAACGAAGAGCCCTAGAGTGTGGGTATCAGTGCAGGCAAGATTGAGCAAAGGGTTCAGATCACACATAAAGTGATCTATGATGTTAGGGCCACAGAAGGGTAAAGGGATGATAAAGAAGATTTGTATGGTTGCATGCAGAAAGCCTCCCACCCACACCACTACCATTAGCAGGCCACACACCCGCCGATTCATTATGGTCATGTAATGCAATGGCTTGCAGATGGCCACATAGCGGTCATAGGCCATTACAGTAAGTAGGATGACATCAGCACCTCCAAAAAAATGTTCTCCAAATATTTGGATAATACATGCATTGAATGGGATGGTCTTCTTTTCACGGAGTGATTCTATGATCAGCGTAGGGGTATTGACAGAAGAGTAGCAGGCATCAATGAAGGAGAGATAGGCCAGGAAAAAGTACATGGGGGACCCTGATAATGGGCTGGCAGTGATAGTGACCACGGTGAGCACATTTCCTACCAAAGAGATGATGTAGATAACCAAAACCACAGCAAATATGATTTTCTGCATCTTTGGATTCTCTGTGAGCCCCAGTAGAACAAACTCTGTCACGTTGTTCCTATTCTCCATCATTTCATATTATGATTAATTACGTTACCTGAAAAAGAAATCCCTTTTGATTAATGTAACCTTGACCTTATTGAATTTTTTTCATCTCATAAAGAGTAAATATCTAGATTCTATGGAGCTGTGGATTCTTATAAGGTTTTTGAGAAAGAAAGGAGTTCTGAATTCTTGAAGATCCCCTGTGCACACATTTTCTGAGAACTATCTATTACCTTTAAGTGGTGATACTGGTAGCTAAGTTTGAAAAGAGTGTGTGGAAATGGATGTCAAGGCTATGCATATACAGCTAGGAATTGTTCCTTTATCCTTAGAAATAGGGACCCATAGAAGGTAATTGAGAATATTAATGGAAGGATGAACAGGAGTTGGAGGAAACATGACTCTTCTTGCATGCAAGTTTGGTGAAGAACTTTGTGTGCCTTGATGAAGTCACCTGAGGTTCAGTAAGGGAATGCAAGTCAGTGACAGAAAGCCCAGTATCAGATTATTTATAATAGTTGACAAAAAGTATAACACATTGTTTCTTATGAGAATGTAATAAAAGTCTCCAGGAGCTACTATAAAAGAATTAGTAATACATGTTGTCAAAACCAATAACATTTTAATAGCTGATAAATATGTCTTTAATGATTGATTGTTATGTGTATGACATGAGAGTAACCTGTGTAGTTAGTATTATTTCACCCATTTTGCAAATGAAGTAATAATTGCAGAGATTGATGTTAATAGTAATAATAATGATAGTATCAACTAAAACTTACTAGTTACTTGTTGTGTTCTGTTTTTACAGAAATGTGGCTGTTTAATCCTCTGTACAAACCTGTGAGATAATTACCACTATTATTTTGTTCTTCTTTACATAAGAGAAAATACAAACATAGAGAAGAAGTTAAGGATCCTGCCCAAGATTAAGCAGATAATAAAAGACAGAACCAATATTAGATCAAATTGTATTTGTTAAATTTTCCCCCAAATTTTTAATCCTTGCCCTACATTGTTATGTAATAATAAGCCCAATGTTAAACCAGTAATCTGCTTTTGACATGGCCATCATAATTATAATGAGTTTAATGTGATTTCAGAAAATTATAGATGAGGAAATTTCATGAACATACACACACACTGGAATCCCTAAATATAAATAAAAATGTGGTGCTAGTTTCATTGAATTGAACTTTTACCTTGACTTCTAACACAGTTCCATTTTCTCCCTTCCCAACCCCTTTGTAAACAATGGGTCCCCAGATTTTTCTACACAATGTTGAAAATGACTACCACAGTAGTTAAGTGTAGTGTATTGGTTTAAAAATCAGAGGGACTAGATTGGAATCTTGCTATTGAACTTGCCAGTTATTTTATCCATGTTATAGTTCTTGGCAACTTAAATCTTTGTTGCCTCATCTATAAAGGGAGAATGATCATATCCATATCCCAAGTGTTATGAGAATCGATTGAGGAAACATATATTCACATACCCACCACATTATTGTGGGCACATAAGAACTTTCACCTATTTGTGTGACTGTGTATGAACCTAGGAGATAGGAAGAATTGGTATTTTGAGTGAAATACAGAAAAACATTAAATCATGCATTAAGGAGAGGAAGAGTCATCTCCCCAATTTTACTTTTCAAGAAGCCACAGAGACATTATCCATAGCAGTTAACCTCAAGAAGGACTGTCCCTGGTCATTGTTGGATGATTTATGACTGATGATTTATGTTATTTATTACTGATATTTATGTCTTTTCTATGTGTGAATTGTATTTACATTGGATTTTCAGACTCATGATAAATTTTGAATATTAAAGGAGTTGTCTCATGCCAAAAGAAAGCATGTGCTGTCAGAGCTGGGTCCTACAAATTGTGTTATTTCTATAAGCCTCAACATTTTCATCTGCCAAACTAGGTTAATGACATTTACCAATTATCTTTTTAAGAACTGGTGTGTGGATAAAATAGTACTGTATTTGAAAATGTTGAAACATCAATTACTACATACAGAACATACCAATCTTTAAAATATTGATTACTACATATAGAACATACCAATCTTTAAAATGCTTCAATGCTACTGAAAAACTTACCTTATAGACTTAGATGATCTAAATGATGTCTATGGGTTTTCAGAAATAATTCCATCTGCAAACTGACCTTTTCTTGGGTAGGAAATGTTCAATATGAAATATATGACACACTCAGACTATTTCCGTAATTCGATAATCAATCAGCAGTTCTTGAGAAAATGTTTCTATCAGTCTAAAACTTTCCTTCTAGCATAAAGCCTCAAAATTCTTCATAGAAAACCTGGGATTTGAATTTAGAATGAATTCTCCTAATACACTATGGAGAAGTGATCTCCAGATATCTCTGGTCCCGTAGGCAAGAGATAAGAAATGTGGAGGAAATGCTTTCAAATGGGTCATTTCTAGCATAATGAATCTTGCTCTGGAAATGTAAATGCCCCACATTTTTTTACCTGGTACTGCATGGGTATTTAAAGAGGTTTCCAAAAAGGTTCAAGGACCTAGGCTTATAGCCGTTGCTTTTTCTCTCTGGAATTAATTATATCCTTTGGTGGAAAGGTTTTGTTTTAGAAGCAAGTATTCTGAAGAGACGTGTTTGAGAAACATCCAATTTTGAATAGGGAGTTTCTTTCCCTGTACTTCGAACTGAAATATGCAAAAATCCCCTTTCTTTTTGTGAACATTGGTTCCAAAGGAAGTTAAATATCATGTGAATAGGAAAATGGCATAATTTCAATGTGGGAACCTGTAATGTACTTAAATTGTTGATTCAGGTCCTAGAGAGAACTTCTACCTCCTTAACAATATTAAAACTTTTCTGGAAGCCTGCTGTTGATTGCATCAGAGCTAGAGCACTGAGGGCTTAAAATCAATGGAATGGCAGCCATTGAAGTCCTTGACTCCAAAAACTGTTTATCAGGTTCTATCAGTAACTCTAATAGACTCCCAGTTAGTAATCTCGATCTCATGGTCTGGTCAGTAAGGAATACTAGGCAACATTAAAATTGTGGAGATATCAAAATGTAAGCAGAAATTTGTAATTTTAACCACAGGAATTGTTCCACACTCTTGTCACTTGGTATTGTTATTTTTCTTTTAGTCATTCATGGCATTATGTGGTAATAAATTATTGTGGTTTTAATTTGCTCTCCCTGATGATTAAGGGTATCGAGCATTTTTTCTAGTTATTGTTTGCCATTTGTATATATTTTTAAAATTTTTATTTAGATTCCAGTTAGTTAACATACAGGGTAATATTAGTTTCAGGCATATAATATGGTGATTGAACACTTCTTTATAACATCTGGTGCTCATCACAAGTGCTCTCCATAATCCCCATCACTTATAAAACCCATCCACCCACTCATCTCCCTTCCGGTAAGCAACACCTTGTTCTCAACAGTTGAGTGTGTTTCTTGGTTTGCCTCTCTATCACTCTCTCTATTCCCAACACCCCCGCCATAATGGCTTGTTTTATTTCTTAAATTCCACATATGAAGGAAATCATATGTTATTTGTCTCTCTGTGACTGACTTATTTCAGTTAGCGTAATACTCTCTAGCCCCATCCATATCACTACAAATAACAAGATTTCATTCTCTTCGATGGCTGAATACTATTCCAGTATGTGGTGTGTGTGTGTGTGTGTGTGTGT
>JAHRIG010000144.1:1024266-1042052 GCA_020311275.1 Eira barbara
GCTGAATACTATTCCAGTATGTGGTGTGTGTGTGTGTGTGTGTGTGTGTGTATCATTTCATATCTATCTATCTATCTATCTATCTCTCTCTATATATATACATATGTATATATGTACATATAGGTATACATATGTATATATACATACATATATATGCATATATATACGTATGTATATATACATATACATACATATACATATGTATATATACATATACATACATACATACATATACATACATACATATATACATATACATATATACATATACATATGTGTATATATGTATACATATGCATACACATGTATATACAGAGAGATACAGATAGATATGAAATGATACACACACATATATAGATATATATAGATATATCTACATATATGTACATATGTATATATGTACATATGTATACATATATATGTAGATATATATCCACATATATCTACATATATATGTAGATATGTATATATATGTATATATGTGTATATATAGAGAGAGATATATAGATATATCTCTCTATATAGAGAGAGATATATATCTATATCTATATATATCTATATAGACATATCTCTATATATAGATATATATATGTCTATATATAGATAGACATATCTCTCTATATATATCTATCGATAGATATATATAGATATACATATCGATATCTATATTGATATATCTCTCTATATATCGATAGATATATATCTATATATAGATATCTATAGATATAAATATATATCTATCGATATATAGAGAGATATATCAATATAGATATCGATATGTATATCTATATATATCTATCGATAGATATATATAGAGAGATATGTCTATCTATATATAGACATATATATATCATATCTTCTTTATCCACTCTTCAGTTGATGGATACTTCAGCTGTTTCCATAATTCGGCTATTGTTTTTTGGCTGCTATCAACATTAAGGTAGATGAAATTTTTGTATTTTTGTGTTCTTTGAGCAAATACTTAGTAGTGAAATTTCTGGAATGTTGGGTAGCATCCATTACACACACACACACACACACACACCTTACAAAACTCAATACTGGATAACAAATAATTCAATTAAAGAAGGGACAGAAGACTTGAATAGACATATTTCCAAAGAAGACATAGATGGCTAACAGACACATGAAAAGATGTTCAACATCACTGATCATCAGGGAAATACAAATCAAAACTATAATAAAAACTTTCCAGAATGGCTAACATCAATGATACAAGAAGCAAGCGATGTTGGTGAACATGTGGAGAAGGGGAACCCTCTTGCACTATTGGTGAGAATGTGAAGTGATATAGCCACTCTAGAAAACAGTGGGAAGATTCCTCAAAAAGTGAAAAAATAGAACCACCCTATGATCCAGCATTTGTATATCTGTTTTTAGAAATTATTTTTCAAGTCCTTGGACAATGAAATATACACACACACACGCATACATACACACGTGTGTGTGTGTGTGTGTGTGTGTGTGTGTGTGGTTTTTTTCCTCCTGGATCATGCATTGTCTTTTTATTTAAAAATGATGACTTCTGGAGTGCCTGGGTGTCTCAGTTGTTAAGTGTCTGCCTTTAGGTCAGATTCTGATCTCAGGGTCTTGGAATCAAGCCCCAAGTCTGGCTCCCTGCTCAGCGGGAGCCTACTTCTTCCTCTTCTCCCTCTCCCACTCCCTCAACTTGTGTTCCCTCTCTAGTTGTCTCTCTCTGTAAAATAAATAAATAAGATCTTAAAAAAATAAAGATGATATCCAATGAGCAAAAGAGTTAAAATATTAAGAAGTTTCAATTTTCAGTTTTTCTCCTAGTTTATGCTTATTGTGTGATATATAATAAATATTGACCTACCCCAAGGTTAAAAATACTCTTTCCAGTATTTTTATAGGTTTAACATCTTGGTCTCTGACCCATTTTGAGTTAATTTTTGTGTATGTGTTAGATAGAAGTTGAGGTTCATTTACTTTTCAGATGGATATCCAATTGACTCAGCACACTTAGTTGAAAAAAAGTCTACTCTTTACCCCATTGAATTATCTTGACATTTTTGTTAAGCAATCACACATTTAGGTCTATTTATGGACATTCTATTGTTTCAATGATCTATATTTTAACTTTACAGCAATACCACACAGTGTTGTTATTGGGAACTTAATATAAATCTTTTACTTAGCTAGAGTAACTGTTCTCTAACTGTTCTCTCCCCTTTCCCCAATTTTACATAAAAGTCATAACATACAGTATTTGTCTTTCACTTTCTGGATTATTTTACTTAGCATAATGCTTTCCAGATTTACCATGCCACTGCAAATGGCAGAATTTCCTTCTTTTTAAGGCTAAATAATATTTATCTTCTTTATTCATTTATCTGTTGAAGCACATTAATTTTTCCTCATATATTGGCTGTTGTAAAAAATACTGGAATAATCATGGGTGTGCAGATGTCTCTTCAAGATACTGATTTTAAAACTTTATTATTTATTTATTTAGGTAGACTCTACACCCAGTGCATGGCTTGAGCTCATGGCCCTGAGAGCAAGAGCAACATGTTCTACTGACTGAGCCAGTCAAGTGCTCCCAATATACTGATTTTAAATCTTTCAAATATACCCAGAAGTAGAATTCCTAGATCTTATAAATGTGGTAGTTCATTTTATTTTTTGAAATCTTAGCACATTGTTATCCATAATGCCCATGTCATTTTACATTCCCACCAACAGTGTATAAAGGTTTCCTTTTGTCCATATTCTTGCTAACATTTGTTATCTCTTGTCTTTGTTTTATGATAACAGTTTGCACATGAGTGAGGTGATACTCAGTCGTGGTTTTGATTTATATTTCAGGGACAGCTAATGATGTTGAGCATCTTTTTATATATTCTTTGATGGTTTATGTGTCTTCTTCTTTTTTTTTTTTTTAAAGATTTTATCTATTTATTTGACAGAGAGAGAGAGATCACAAGTAGTCAGAGAGAGGGGGAAGCAGGCTCCCCGCTGAGCAGAAAGCCCAGTGCGGGGATATATATGTATATATTCTTTAGGATTTTCTATATGTGAGGTCAAGTCTTTTGTGAATAGAGAGTTTTAATTCTTCTTTTCTTAAAATGATGCCTTTATTTATTTTTTAACTTAATTTATCTGGCAAAAACCTATATCAAAATGTTGAATATAAATAGTGAGATTGAACATCCTAGTATTGTTCTGACCTAATGGAGGAAATATTTTGTAGATTGTGGTTGTTTGTTTCTTTGATGATTTTTCTGAATTATTTTTTTCTAAATTCTGTACTCTGCTATGTGCGGTTATCAAACTGTCTCTTATATTAGGAATGGCATATGACATTTTTACATATTAAATTGAGCAGTATAAGAAAACATGTTTAAAAATGTTTTTGCTACTCCCCAGAACAGAAGTATAATAACTGGCAGGAAGACATAGAGACTTATTTTTATTGTTTTCCACTATGAAATAAACTAATATATTCATCCGGAAATAGGAACGGTTGTCATTTTTTCTCATCTGTGAAGGCTCTAATCAAAGTCTTATCTGTCATCTTGTAACAGCAAGGTTGTAACACTACAAAAACTATAAAACTTCAGTGGTTGGTGGGTAATGCTGTGATCATACGTCAATGAAATAGAATGGCATAAACCAGACTGAATCCTATTGAAACTGGGGAAAGTCTGTTCTAATGATTATTGGTCGTTTCTTTCTAAATATCTAAGAGTAAACTCTCTGAGCATCTCTGACTGAGATTGACCCTGAGGACCTTTTGTGAACAAAAATAAATGTATAATGTCGTTCGTAGAAACTTCAATACTATTTCATATGCTCCACTTCTTGGTCTTTGAGCACAATAAATCCATCAACTTTTACCTTTTTAGGGACCTCAGACCTTTAATGAAACTAACATTCCATGGTATTCGAGCCATTAACAGAAAAACATGAATGAAAGAGTGTTGTGGAGGAAAGTTACAAATGGATAATATTCATGTATTTCAATGTTTTCTAAACTTATTTAAATTTAACTTCCTTTGCACCAGTTAGTAGAACAGACAAGGACATATATTCAAAAGTATGGCTCCTAGGATCTCATTGAGTTATAGGCCTCTTGTGCTTTAAGAACATCAAGTATCATTCAGTCCTGCTGTTTCCAAACTAAGTGCTCAGATGTGCCATTGACTGTATAACAATTACAAGATGATTTTGTTAAAAATATAGATTTTTGAATACCCCTTAACCATGGCCTAACAGATTAAACACTTTCAGCACATATACTATTATCTGTTCAATTGTCTCTCCCAAGGACTCCCATGATCTAACAAGTTGGAGAGACACTGATCTATTCATCACTAAAAAATGAGCAAATGGAAGTCCACTGAGATTCCAAGCTGGGAAAATAAACATGATCCATGGTGTGGATCCAGGGCCAGTGTCTGTCTTCCTTCCTTCCTTCCTTTCCTTCCTTTTTTCAATATTTTATTTATTTGAGAGAAGGAGAGACAGAGAGAGCAAGAGAGAGCAAGAGCAGGGAGGAGAGGGAGAAGCAGGCTTCCCACCTATCAGGGAGCCTGGTGCAGGGGTTGATCCCTGGACCCTGGGATCATGATCTGAGCTGAAGGCAGATGCTTAACAGACTGAACCACCCAGGAGTCCTGGGGCCAGTGTTTCTTAATTATAACTTCTAATCCAGATATGGTGGTGCCTTTGGTCTTTCTTATCTTTAACTCTATGAATGCAACATCTGAGATAATTTTTAAAGCACTATATACAGTTCTTAATGTAATCTATACACACACATATATGCACACATAACACTTACACCATAAACACTTACTTAGATATAAGCAGTCTTGAATAATCAGATTTGTGCAAAAGACAATGAAACAATGAAAGGGATAACCTGAGATGTGTTCATTTGTTATAGAAAAATAAACTCGGGGGTACCTGGGTGGTTCAGTTGGTTAAGCATCTGCCTTCAGCTAGGGTCATGATCTCCAGGTCCTGGGATCCAGCCCTGCATCAAGCTTCCTGCTCAGTGGGGAGTCTAGTTCTCAGTCTCTCTCTCTCCCTCTGCCCCTCCTCAGTGCATTCATTCTCTCTCTCAAATAAATAAATAAAATCTTAAAAAAGAAAGAAAGAAAGAAAGAAAGAAAGAAAGAAAGAAAGAAAAAGAGAAAACTCGGAGTGTGTAAAGTGAAGGAGAGGTGTGACAAATGGCTCACTGTATTCAGTAAAGCTGCTTGGTTCAAACATTGGAGGAAATAGAGTTTCCCAGCTGTGCATTTCACCATTTTATTTGCCCTGTTGATTGAATCAAGTGGCCTACTCATCACAGTTGTCTTTGTTTTCATTCAGTTTCTTTAGTTTTTCCTTTTAGTCACTTTATGTTAATTGGGGGCCACTGGCTATAGAGAAGGCAAGATAGTCAGTTAGCAGAAGCATATGAATGGGATATTAACATCACAATGGGGATCTTAGAGGTAATTTGTTTCCCAAGTTTCCTTACTATTTGGGTAAAGAAAATGAGTCCTAGAGAATGGAAAGCTTTCTCCCAAGAGTAGAGGAAGAGAACAGATTTTTTTTTAAGATTTTTTTTTTGTTTTTTTATTTATTTGACAGAGAGAGAGAGAGAGAGAGAGAGAGAGAGATCACAAGTAGGCAGAGAGGCAGGCAGAGAGAGGAGGGGAGGCAGGCTTCCTGCTGAGCAGAGATCCCGATGCAAGGCTCGATCCCAGGACCCTGGGATCATGACCTGAGCCGAAGGCAGAGGCTTAACCCATTGAGCCACCCAGGTGCCCCAGATATTTTGTGTTTTAAACCTATTTTCTCTCTTTCACATGCTGCACACACCTCCTCTCCTTTTCCAGCCTTGCTAGGCTTAGTTTCTACTGTAATCTGGAGGACTTAGATCAGAATACTATAGTTAGATCTCTGTTATTTTTCCTGTATCCTTTTCTGCATGGAACATATACATTTGAGTGCTCAGTATGTTTCTATCAGAGTTCTAAAACTAGAAAACGGCCTTAAATACTTCATAGTAGACTCTCAATTTAAGGAAAATGACAGAAAGACCAAAATGGTGAGGAGAAAATAAGTGTGCTCAGTAGCATTGTCCTGAGCTTCTGTGTTTAAAAGATTCCTCTGGCCTGGATCATTCAGAAAATATATCTACTTATGAAATATTAGAACAAATATAATAATAATGATAAATAATACCTCAGGTGGGTAGAAAGTGCTAGTCTCTCTTTTGTTCTCTAATAACCCTGTAAAGTTGTTATTACTGATTTTGTTGAGCAGAGGAGAAAATTTAGGATCATCCTGGTTAAATTGTTACTTCAACTATTTAGCATTAGCTTCTGAGAAAACCTTGTGTCACAGTCTTTTCAGTGCATTCTTGACTTATTTTCTCAGCAACATAGATCTGGGAATTTAATTTGGGGGTAAAAATGGTGTAAAATACAGCCACCATCTTATCCTCTGAAAAGGTAATATCAATGCATATACAGGATAGTAGAGTGGCCAAGAAAGATGATGACCACAGCAATGTGGGAGCCACAGGTGGAGACTGCTTTGTGCCTGCCTTCTGCTGAATGTTTTCTCAGGGACACCAGGAGGATGCTATAGGAAATTATCAAGATTACAAAGCTCTCCAGTGCAATGATACCACTGTTGGCTGTCACCACAACACCAACAACATATCTGTCTGTGCGGGCAAGTTTCAGCACAGGGTGGACATCACAAAAATAATGATTGATCTCACCGGGTCCACAAAAGGGTAACTGCACTACCAGAGCCACTTGAATAATGGAGTGTAATAACCCACCTATCCAGGTCCCCAACAATGTTTTATTGCATTGTCCCAGTCCATGATGATCATATACATATTTGGGGTTTACATATAGCCACATAACAATCATAGGTCATTACAGTAAGGATGAAGATCTCCATACAACCAAAGAAATGAATCACAAAGAGTTTCAGCATGCACCCCACATAGGAGATAGTTTTACTCTTGGCTAATAGGTCAACAAAATTATTGGGAGCTGTAACTGAAGGGTAACAAATATACCCAAAAGACAAGAGTTTGAGGAAGAAATGCATGAGAACCTTGAAAAGGTTTCTCATGTAAACACTCATCATGATGAGGTTTCCTAGAGACTGACTTTGGGAAAGAAAGAAACCACCAAGAAACAAACTTCTTACAGCTAGGTAATGAGAAAGACCCCAGAATATGAATTGTTACATTATTCATTTTTTCCATGGAATAGTTCTCGCACACCCAGTTTTGAAGAGACAATGAAATTATCTGAAAGACAAACATATCAAGGAACAACATTTATTTATGATTCAAAATAAAGGAAGAATCCCAGTAGTTGGAAAATAAAAATGGGTACTTACTATTGTTTGGCATAAATGTTTAGAGAAACTGAGGTACACATATTTTGATCATGTTACCTCCATTTGTATTCAATTCATTCATATTAAATGAGGAAACAAAGTCCAGAGACAGAAAACAAATTCTCTACGTCACACATCTAATCAAGAAACTGCTTTTCTTTTTGATTAACTCTTTGCTGATTTCTGGGGAAATTGCTGGGAAATTGATTTCTAGTTCATACCTGGGAGAAACTGTAATGCAGTCTTTCATACTTCTACTTTTTGAGTGTAAGCCATTAACTTGACTCTTGACCACTAATATCCTTTCTTATCCCTCTCCTATTATTACTCATTTCATTCTCCCCATTCTTTCTTTTCTTTCTATTCCCTTTGTATTCTCATCAAACCCATTTCTTCATTTTTCATACAATGTCCAAAATGCCAGACTCTTACCTGTTTCTATTCCTGGAAGGAGCCTATAAACTGCCTAGGCCTGGACTAGTTTCACCACTTACACAGCTGACTTCTTGATCTCATCAGACCTTTTATGAGAGACTATACATTCCTTCTCCAATCTGTAAAAAGCCACAAAGGCGGAAAATTAGCCATTGAGTCGCTTTCCCACTGGCCAAAGTTCAGCCCCAGAGTGGGCCATTTGCACTGTCATCTGGCCATGTCACTGGACTCTTTCTAGAGTTGTAGAAAAATATAGAGTCCAAATTAGAAGCAGGGGCATTCCAAGCAGAAAGCAAACTTGATGGGAAAGCCTCTGTGCATATTAGGTCCCAGTCATGTCACACAGCATCTACTACCTCAGCAGCAATAGGGAGTATCTCTTGGTAGGGTTTCAGAAGTGCCCCCATGAATATGAGCCAAAATCTTGCCAAGTCAGGCCCACAAGTGACCAAAGACAGAGAATAGTATCATGATGAAATGCAAGAGATTGCTAAGGCATCTCTGGCTATAAGCAAGAGAAATGGATGAATGTGGGTAACATTAAAAAAAAAAAAATCTGAGTGTCATGCTTGATCTGCCTCACACTTAGATGTTAGCTCTCATTTGCTTGATTAGTCAGGTGATGTTCATCTTCACTGCAAAGGGATTTGACTCTTTCCTTCTTTGCCTTTATCAATGAATCCACCTGAAAACTAGTCATCTTTACAGTTAACATTTAAAAAAAAAAATGGGGGGGAGACAAGATGGCGGGAAAGTAGGAGGAGGTACGGTTTCAACCTGTACCCTAAAGTGAGCTGATTACCTACCAAAGAACTCCAATCACCCATGAAATCAGCCTGAGATCAGAATTATACACGTCTGGATCTCTATGGGGGCGGAAGACGCCAGTGGGCAGGTAAAGTGGAGTGGGAATGTTGGACTGATATCGGAAGATAAACAAAAGGGGGGAGGGAGCCACCAGAGGCGACCGATTGGAAAAGAATACCCCAATACAAGAGTGCCCTGCGTCTGAGGACCAGCATTAACTTGGAGTCTGGTTGAAAGCACTCAAAAAGAGAAAAGGATCACGGGGTGGGGGGAAATTGTGGGAATCGGGGTGGCTAGGGACAGGAGCTTAGTCCGGGGACCCAGGACAGCCTCCCCTGGCACTGAGCCAGAGAGAGTGCGGCAGAGAAACCAGGTCTTGGTCCCTGAGCCGCCAGTGCGCCTGAGAACGTGTGGAGTCCGGCTCCCGTGAGGGGCTGGGAGCCACGCCAGATGGCAGAACGCGCACGAACTACCAGCCTGAGATGCGCGCACCCCACACCCTCCCCTGAGAGAGGTGCACGAAGGCCTAACCTGGTGCTCTGGCTCCCGTGCCACGATAGAGCCGGCGAGGCCCGCCCATGCCCCAAACCCTCCCCTGGGAGAGGTGTGCACAAGCCCGGCGCTCTTAGACCCCGAAAGACCAGGCACCCGCAGCCCCCACCAGCGGGAAAATCTCAGTGTGCGATTGTGCTTGGAATCTCTCTGGCAGTCTGGAGCTGCCCAGACAGCCGCCAACGCCGTGGTTTTGCATCCAAGCAGGAGATCCTGCGTCCCCAGGGACCGCAACTAGGAACCTGCTCTGCCAGCGGCCGAGGGGCTGCAGCACCCGCGGGGGAGCAGACTGAGGCTTCTCTATGAGAGGGAGGTCGGGTGCAGTTTGCTTTCCTCTAAACCTCCAAAAACCATCAAAAGCTGTCAAGGCGAGAGAAAAGAAGTGAACAAACATAAAAACCTCCAGAGAACAAAAGCCTGAAAAAACCGGTTTCCTCAGAGCCCACCCCCTTGAGGGGGGTGGGAGGATTTAACTCAGGGAACATCATTGACTGAAAACCCACGTGGCAGCCCACTCCCCCAGAAAACAAACCAGGGAAGGAAAAAAAGAAAAAGACTACAAGAGAACGACCACCACTAGTTCATAGATACAACTTTTATTTTTAACTCATTCTACTACTCTGGTTCATTTTTTTTCTTTTTTTATATAGATAATTTTTTAACCTATTTAACATCACAGCGAGATGTCCAGTATATCAAATTCCATAATAAACTTCTAACCTGAACTTTTGGATACATACACCTGTGTTTTTCTTTTGCTTTTCTATTTTTATTTTAATTTTTAAAAAATCAGTTTAGTTTAGTCCGGTTTATTCCTTTTTTATTTTTATTATCTAATATTCATATAGAGTTAAACTTCAAGGTAACCCCCTTTTTCCAACCAATGCTACCCCTATAGGTAAACCAATTTTTAATCCCCTTTTATCCTAGGAAAGTTGAGTCCTTTAAAAAAGATATCAAGATACATCCAGGAAGAATCACAATAACCTTCCTCGCCCACAGTGAGAATCTATAACCACGCTCGCATCTTTTTCTTCTGCCAGTGTTTCTGTGCATTTGTGTTTGTCCTGATAGTATATAAATCTTATACTAGAGGTTCTTTTTGATGAGGTTCTTACTTTTTCTTGCATATATATATATATTCTCTTGTCATATACTTTTACCAGTCTTTTTGTTTGTCTGTTTTTGTTTGTATACTTCATAAATCCTACCTTGGGGCCCATTTGGGCTGAACCTTCTCTTTTATCTTCCCTTTCTTTCCTGTCTCTCTCTCTCTCACTTTTTTTCTTTTTCTTTTCTTTTTTCTCTCATTTGGGTGGGGAATCCTGAGTGCTCAGGAGCGTTCCAGGGTGCACCTTGACTGCACCACGGTCGATACATCCAGCTACATCTGTTCAGTCATCTCTCACCAAAATGACTAGGAAAAGGAATCCCCAACAGAAGAAAAATACAGAGGATGGGCCTTCTGCAACAGAACTAACAGCTATCAACATAGACAATATTTCAGAAAGAGAATTCAGGCTAACAATTATCCAGGCAATAGCTAGGTTGGAGAAAGCCATGGATGACCAAATGGAATTGATTAAGGCAGAATTGAAAGTCACCAGGGATGATGTTCACAACGTTAGGGCAGAGCCGAAGGCCACCAGGGATGAGGTTCACAATGCTCTCAATGAGTTCCAATCTAATCTAAATTCTCTAAAAGCTAGGGTAACTGAGACAGAAGATAGAATTAGTGATCTGGAGGACAAACAGATAGAGAGAAAGGATCAGGAGGAAGCCTGGAACGAATAGCTTAGAAGCCACGAAAACAGAATCAGAGAAATAAATGATGCCATGAAATGTTCCAACGTCAGAATTATTGGAATCCCTGAAGGGGAGGAGAAAGAAAGAAGTTTAGAAGATATAGTGGAACAAGTTCTTCATGAAAATTTTCCCAATCTCGCGAATGGAACCAGCATTCATGTACTAGAGGCAGAACGGTCTCCCCCCAAGGTTATAAATTCCAAAAAAAAATCCAGGCACCTGATAGTAAAATTGAGAAATCATAACTGTAGATATAATCTTTTGAAAACTTCTAGGACAAAGAAGCTCCTTACGTACAGAGGAAAGCCCATCAGAATAACGTCAGACCTGTCCACAGAGACCTGGCAAGCCAGAAAGGGCTGGCAAGATATATTCACGCACTAAATGAGAAGAACATGCAGCCAAGAATACTTTATCCAGCAAGACTGACATTCAAAATGGATGGAGAGATAAAGAGTTTCCAAGACAGGCGAGGCTTAAAAGACTATGCAACCACCAAGCCAACGCTGCAGGAAATATTAAGGGGGGTACTATAAAAGAGGAAAAAATCCCAAGAATAGCATTGACTAGAAATATAGAGACAATTGACATAAAGAAAGACTTCAAATATAACACAATGTCAATAAAAACGTATCTCTCAATAATCACTCTCAAAGTGAATCACCTAAAGGTGCACATAAAATGACACAGGGTTGCAAATTGGATAAAACGACAGGACCCAGGAGGAGTCAAGATGGCGGAGAAGTAGCAGGCTGAGACGATAGCGGGTAGCAGGAGATCAGCTCGATAGCTGATCAAACCATTGTGAACACCTACAAATCCAACGGGAAATCAAAGAGAAGAAGAGCAACAATTCTAGAAACAGAAAATCGATCACTTTCTGAAAGGTAGGACCTGCAGAGAAGTGAATCCAAAGTGACGGGAAGATAGAACATGGGGGGAGGGGCCGGCTCCGGGCAAGTGGCGGAGCAATGGAGCACAACATTGGGACTTTAAAAAGTCTGTCCACTGGGAGACATTGCTCCAGAGGCTAAACCGGGGGGAAACCCAGGCAGGGTCAGCATAACCCCGGGTCCCGCGGGGTCACAGAAGGACTGGGGGTGTCTGAGGGCCGCAGTGCTCACAGGTATTAGAGCAGGGAAGCCGGCTACAGCGACAAAGCCGAGGAGGGAGCTCTCAGCCTGGGGTTACCTTGTGCTGGTCGCAGGCTGGGTGGGCTCAGAGCGCGGCCAGAGGCCACTGAGACGGAAGCGACTGGGCGCTTTTCTCCAAGTGCCACCAATTGACTGCTTTCCTCAAGGCGTGACCGCAGGCCAGGGAGGCGGGGCGGTTGGGCGCCTTACTCTGAGGGCGCATTGAGGAGCGGAACCCAAGCTCTCGGCTCCTCTGGGCCAGAGATTGGGAGGCCGCCATCTTCATTCCCGTCCTCAGGAACTCTACGGAAAGCTCTCAGGGAACAAAAGATCCCGAAAGCGAACCCGAGCGGATTAATTAGCCCGGCCCCTGGCAAGGGCGGTGCAATTCTGCCTGCGGCAAAGACACTTGAGAATCACCACAACAGACCCCTCCCCCAGAAGATCAACAAGAAACCCAGCCAAGACCAACTTTGCTCACCAAGAACAGCGGAATTCCACAGCAGGAGAAAGCAAATCTTATCTGGACAAAATGACAAGGCGGAGAAACTCACCTCAAAAAAAAGAACAAGAGGCAGTACCGAAGGCTGGAGACATAATCAATATGGACATTGGTATTATGACAGATCTAGAGTTCAGAATGACAATTCTCGAGGTTCTAGCCGGGCTCGCAAAAGGCATAGAAGATATTAGAGAAACCCTCTCCGGAGAGATAAAAGCCCTTTCTGGAGAAATAAAAGAACTAAAATTTAAGCAAGTTGAAATAAAAAATGCTATTAATGAGTTGCAATAAAAAATGGAATCTCTCACTGCTAGGATAAATGAGGCAGAAGAAATAATTAGTGACATAGAAGACCAAATGACAGAGAATAAAGAAGCTGAGCAAAAGAGAGACAAACAAATACTGGACCACGAGGAGAGAATTTGAGAGATAAGCGACACCATAAGACGACACAACATTAGAATAACTGGGATTCCAGAAGAAGAAGAAAGAGAGAGGGAAGCAGAAGGTATATTGGAGACAATTATTGGAGAGAATTTCCCTAATATGGCAAAGGGAACAAACAACAAAATCCAGGAGATGCTAAGAACGCCCCTCAAAATCAATAAAATATAGGTCCACACTTCGTCATCTGATAGTAAAATTTATAAGTCTTAGCGGCAAAGAGAAAATCCTGAAAGCAGCCCGGGAAAAGAAGTCTGTAAAATACAAGGGTAAAAACATTAGATTGGCAGCGGACCTATCCACAGAGACCTGGCAGGCCAGAAAGAACTGGCATGATATATTCAGAGCACTAAACGAGAAAAACATGCAGACAAGAATACTATATCTGGCTAGGCTATCATTGAAAATAGAAGGAGAGATAAAGAGCTTCCAGGACAAACAAAAGCTGAAAGAATTTGCAAACACCAAACCAGCTCTACAGGAAATATTGAAAGGGGTCCTCTAAGCAAAGAGAGACCCTAAAAGTAGTAGATCAGAAAGAAACAGAGAGAATATATAGTATTAATCACCTTACAGGCAATACAATGGCACTAAATTCATATCTCTCCATAGTTACCCTGAATGTTAATGGGCTAAATGCCCCAATCAAAAGACACAGGGTATCAGAATGGATAAAAAAACAAAACCCATCAATATGCTGCCTACAAGAAACTCATTTTAGACCGGAAGACACCTCCAGATTTAAAGTGAGGGGGTGGAAAACAATGTACCATGCTAATGGACATCAGAAGAAAGCTGGGGTGGCAATCCTTCTATCAGATCAATTAGATTTTAAGCCAAAGACTATAATAAGAGATGAGGAAGGACACTATATCCTACTCAAAGGGTCTGTCCAACAAGAAGACCTAACAATCTTCAATATCTATGCCCCTAACATGGTAGCAGCCAACTATATAAACCAATTAATAACAAAAGCAAAGAAATACATCGACACTAATACAATAATAGCAGGGGACTTTAACACTCCCCTCACTGAAATGGACAGATCATCTAAGCAAAAGATCAACAAGGAAATAAAGGCCTTAAATGACACACTGGAGTAGATGGACATCACAGATATATTCAGAACATTCCATACCAAAGCAACAGAATATACATTCTTCTCCAGTGCACATGGACCATTCTCCAGAATAGACGATATCCTGGGTCATAAATCAGGTCTCAATTGGTACCGAAAGATTGAGATCATTCCCTGTATATTTTCAGACCAAAATGCTTTGAAGGAAGAACTCAATCACAAGAGGAAATTTGGAAAGAACGCAAATACATGGAGACTAAACAGCATCCTTCTAAAAAATGAATGGGTCTACCAGGAAATTACAGAGGAATTGAAAAAAATCATGGAAACAAATGATAATGAAAACACAACGGTTCAGAATCTGTGGGACACAACAAAGGCAGTCCTGAGAGGAAAATACATAGCAGTGCAAGCCTTTCTCAAGAAACAAGAAAGGTCTCAAATACACAACCTAACCCTACACCTAAAGGAGCTGGAGAGAGAACAACAAAGAAAGCCTAAACCCAGCAGGAGAAGAGAAATCATAAAAATCAGAGCAGAAATCAATGAAATAGAAACTAAAAAAAACAATAGAACAAATCAACGAAACTAGGAGCTGGTTCTTTGAAAGAATTAATAAGATTGACAAACCCCTGGCCAGACTGATCAAAAAAAAGAGAAAGGACGCAAATAAATAAAAGCATGAGCGAAAGAGGAGAGATCCCAACCAACACCCAAGAAATACAAAGGATTATAAGAACATACTATGAGCAACTCTACACCAACAAATTTGACAATCTGGAAGAAATGGATACATTTCTAGAGACATATAAACTACCACAACTGAACCAGGAAGAAATAGATAACCTGAACAGACCCATAACCAGTAAGCAGATTGAAACAGTCATCAAAAATCTCCAAACAAACAAAAGTCCAGGACCAGATGGCTTCCCAGGGGAATTCTACCAAACATTTAAAGAGGAATTAATTCCTATTCTGCTGAAACTGTTCCAAAAAATAGAAATGGAAGGAATATTTCCAAACTCATTCTATGAGGCCAGCATCACCTTGATCCCAAAACCAGTCAAGGATCCCACCAAAAAAGAGAATTACAGACAAATATCCTTGATGAACACAGATGCAAAAATTCTCACCAAAGTACTGGCCAATAGGATCCAACAGTGCATTAAAAGGATTATTCACCACGACCAAGTGGGATTTATCCCAGGGCTGCAAGATTGGTTCAACATCCACAAATCCATCAATGTGATACTATACATTAATAAAAGAAAGAATAAGAACCATATTATACTCTCAATAGATGCTGAAAAAGCATTTCACAAAGTGCAACGTCCCTTCCTGATTAAAACTCTTCAAAGTGTAGGTATAGAAGGCACATACCACAATATTATCAAAGTCATCTATGAAAAACCCACTGCAAATATCATTCTCAATGGAGAAAAACTGAAAGCTTTTCTGCTAATTTCAGGAACAAGGCAGGGATGTCCGTTATCACCCCTGCTGTTCAACATAGTACTAGAAGTCCTAGCCTCAGCAATCAGACAACGACAAGAAATTAAAGGCATCCAAATCTGCAAAGAAGAAGTCAAAATTTCACTCTTTGCAGATGATATAATACTATATGTGGAAAACCCAAAAGGCTCCACCCCAAAACTGCTAGAAGTTATACAGGAATTCAGTAAAGTGTCAGGATATAAAGTCAATGCACAGAAATCAGTCGCATTTCTTTACACTAACAACAAGACAGAAGAAAGAGAAATTGAGGAGTCAGTCCCATTTACGATTGCACCCAAAACCATAAGGTACCTAGGAATAAATCTAACCAAAGAGGCAAAGAATCTATACTCAGAAAACTATAAAGTCCTCATGAAAGAAATTGAGGAAGACACAAAGAAATGGAAAAATATTCCATGCTCATGGATTGGAAGAGCAAATATTGTGAAAATGTCTATTTTACCTAACATAATCTACACATTTAATGCAATCCCTATCAAAATCCCATCCATTTTTTTAAAGAAATAGAACAAATAATCCTAAAATTTATATGGAACCAGAAAAGACCTCGAATAGCGAAAGGAATATTGAAAAAGAAAGCCAAAGTCGGTGGCATCACAATTCCAGACTCCAAGCTCTATTCCAAAGCTGTCATCATCAAGACAGTATGGTACTGACACAAAAACAGACATATAGATCAATGGAACAGAATAGAGAGCCCAGAAATAGTCTCTCAACTCTATGGTCAACTAATCTTCGACAAAGCAGGAAAGAATATCCAATGGAAAAAAGACAGCCTCTTCAACAAATGGTGCTGGGAAAATTGGACAGCCACATGCAGAAAAATGAAATTGGACTATTTCCTTACACCACACATGAAAATAGACTCAAAATGGATGAAGGGCCTCAACGTGAGAAAGGAATCCATCAAAATCCTTGAGGAGAATGCAGGCAGCAACCTCTTTGACCTCAACCGCACCAACTTCTTCCTAGAAACTTCGCCAAAGGCAACAGAAGCAAGGGCAAAAATGAACTATTGGGATTTCATCAAGATCAAAAGCTTTTGCACAGCAAAGGAAACAGTGAACAAAACCAAAAGACAACTGACAGAATGGGAGAAGATATTTGCAAATGACATATCAGATAAAGGGCTAGTATCCACAATCTATAAAGAGCTTAGCAAACTCGATACCAAAAGAAACAAATAATGCAGTCAAGAAATGGGCAGAGGACATGAACAGACATTTCTGCAAAGAAGACATCCAGATGGCCAACAGACACATGAAAAAATGCTCCACATCACTCGGCATCAGGGAAATACAAATCAAAACCACAATGAGATACCACCTCACACCAGTCAGAATGGCTAAAATTAACAAGTCAAGAAATGACAGATGCTGGAGAGGATGTGGAGAGAGGGGAACCCTCCTACACTGCTGGTGGGAATGCAAGCTGATGCAACCACTCTGGAAAACAGTGTGGGGGTTCCTCAAAGAACTGAAAATAGAGCTACCCTATGACCCAGCAATTGCACTACTGGGTATATATCCTAAAGATACAAACGTGGTGCTCCGAAGGGGCACGTGCACCCAAATGTTTATAGCAGCAATGTCCACAATAGCCAAACTGTGGAAAGAACCTAGATGTCCATCGACAGATGAATGGATAAAGAAGAAGTGGTATATATACACAATGGAATAATATGCAGCCATCAAAAGACATGAAATCTTGCCATTTGCAACGACGTGGATGAAACTAGAGGGTATCACGCTTAGTGAAATAAGTCAATCAGAGAAAGACAACTATCATATGATCTCTTTGATATGAGGAAGTGGAGATGCAATGCGGGGGGGTTGGGTGGAGGTAGGAAAAGAAAAAATGAAAAGATGGGATTGGTAGGGAGACAAACCATAAAAGACTCAATCTCAAAAAACAGACTGAGGGTTGCTGGGGGGAGGGGGGACGGGAGAGGGTGGTGGGGATATGGACATTGGGGAGGGTATGTGCTATGATGAGTGCTGTGAAATGTGTAAACCTGGCGATTCACATACCTGTACCCCTGGGGATAAAAATACATTATATGTTTATTAAAATGAAAAAAAAAAAAAGTTAAAAAAAAAAAAAAAAA
>JAHRIG010000144.1:1042152-1056818 GCA_020311275.1 Eira barbara
ACGACAGGACCCATCCATACGTTGTCTACAAGAGACCCATTTTGAACCTAAAGATACACCCAGACTAAAAGTGAAGGGATGGAGAAACATCTTTCATGGCAATGGGCTTCAAAAGAAGGCCGGGGTAGTAATTCTCATATCAGATAAATTAGATTTTAAACTAAAGACTGTACTCAGAGATACAGAAGGACACTACATCATTCTTAAAGGGACTATCCACCAAGATGATCTAACAATTCTAAATATCTATGCCCCCAATATGGGAGCAGCCAATTACATAAAAAAAACAAAACAAAACAAAAAAAAAAAAAAAAAACAAAAAAAAAAACTATTAATCAAGATAAAGAGTCACATTGATATGAATACATTAAAGTAGGAGATCTTAACATGCCTCTCTCAAAAATAGACAGATCATCGAAGCAGAAAATCAGTAAAGAAACGAGAGCATTTAATGACACATTGGACCAGATGGATCTCATAGATATATACAGAACATTCCACCCTAAAAGAACAGAATACTCATTCTTCTCAAGTGCATATGGAACCTTCTCCAGAATAGATCACATATTATGGGTCACAAATCAGGGCTCAACCAATACCAACAGTTTGAGATTATTCCCTGCATATTCTCAGATCACAATGCTTTGAAACTGGAGCTCAATCACAAGGAAAAGTTCAGAAGGAACACAAACACCTGGAAGCTAAAGACCACCTCGCTTAATAATGCTTGGATCAACCAGGAGATCAAAGAAGAACTTAAACAATTCATGGAAACCAATGAGAATGAAGACACTTCGGTCCAAAACCTATGGGATACAGCAAAGGTGGTCCTAAGGGGGGAATACATAGCCATCCAAGCCTCCCTCAAAAAAAAAAAATTTTTTTTTGAAAAATCCAGAATACACCAGCTGTCTCTACACCTTAAAGAACTGGAGAATCAACAACAAATCAAACCAACTCCACATGTAAGAAGGGAAATAATCAAGATTAGAACAGAGATCAATGAGGTAGAAACCAGAGATACAATAGAACATATCAATGAAACTAGAAGCTGGTTTTTTGAAAGAATCAATAAGAACGATAAACCATTGGCCACACTAATCCAGAAGAAAAGAGAGAAAACCCAAATTAATAAAATTATGAATGAAAAGGGAGAGATCACAACTAACACCAAGGAAGTAGAAACAATCATCAGAAGTTATTATCAACAGTTATATGCCAATAAGTTAAGCAACCTAGATGAAATGGATGCATTCCTGGAAAACTATAAACTCCCAAAATTGAACCAGGGAGAAATTGACAACCTGAATAGACCAATATCTAGTAACGAGATTGAAGCAGTGATCAAAAGCCTCCCAAAAAACAAGAGCCCAGGACCTGATAGATTCCCTGGGGAATTCTATCAAACTTTCAAAGAAGAAATAACACCTATTCTCCTGAAGCTGTTTCAAAAAGTGAAGCAGAAGGAAAACTTCCAGACTCTTTTTATGAAGCCAGCATTACCCTGATCCCCAAACCAGGCAAAGACCCTACCAAAAAGGAGAATTTCAGACCAATATCACTGATGAATATGGATGCTAAGATTCTCAACAAGATCCTAGCAAACTGGATCCAACAGCACATTAAAAAGATTATCCACCATGACCAAGTGGGTTTCATCCCTGGGTTACAAGGATGGTTCAACATTTGCAAATCAATCAGTGTGATAGAACAAATCAATAAGAGAAGAGAGAAGAACCACATGGTCCTCTCAATTGATGCAGAAAAAGCATTTGACAAAATCCAGCATCTGTTCCTGATTAAAATGCTTCAAAGTATAGGGATAGAGGGAACATTCCTGAACTTCATCAAATCTATCTATGAAAGACCCACAGCAAGTATCATCCTCAATGGGAAAAAGCTTGCAGCCTTCCCGTTGAGATCAGGAACACAACAAGGATGCCCACTCTCATCACTCTTGTTCAACATAGTATGAGAAGTCCTAGCAACAGCAATCAGACAACAAAGAGAAATAAAAGGTATCCAAATTGGCAAGGAAGAAGTAAAACTCTCTCTCTTTGCAGATGACATGATTCTTTATATGGAAAACCCGAAAGACCCCACTTCAAACTTCTAGAACTCATACAGCAATTCAGTAACGTGGCAGGATACAAAGTCAATGTACAGAAATCAGTGGCTTTCTTATACACTAACAATGAAAATATAGAAAGGCAAATTAGAGAATCAATTCCATTTACTATAGCACCAAGAACCGTAAGATACCTTGGAATAAACCTAACTAAAGAGGTTAAGGATCTGTACTCAAGGAACTACAGAACACTCATGAAAGAAATCGAAGAAGACACAAAAAGATGGAAGACCATTCCATGCTCTTGGATCGGAAGAATAAACATTGTTAAAATGTCTATACTGCCTAGAGCAATCTATACTTCTAATGCCATTCCAATCAAAATTCCACTGGTATTTTTCAAAGAGCTGGAGCAAATAATCCTAAAATTTGTATGGAATCAGAAGAGACCCCGAATTGCTAAGGAAATGTTGAAAAACAAAAATAAAACTGGTGGCATCACGTTACCTGATTTCAAGCTTTACTACAAAGCTGTGATCACCAAGACAGCGTGGTACTGGCATAAAAACAGACACATAGACCAGTGGAACAGAGTAGAGAGCCCAGATATGGACCCTCAACTCTATGGTCAAATAATCTTTGACAAAAAAAGGAAAAAATATCCAGTGGAAAAAAGACAGTCTCTTTAATAAATGATGCTGGGAAAACTGGACAGCTATATGTAGAAAAATGAAACTCGACCATTCTCTTACACCATACACAAAGATAAACTCGAAATGTATAAAAGACCTCAACATGAGAAAGGAATCTATAAGAGGAGAACATAGGCAGTAACCTCTTTGATATCAGCTACAGCAACTTCTTACAAGATATGTCTCCAAAAGTGATGGAAACAAAAGTGAAAATGAACTTTTGGGATTTCATCAAGATCAAATCTTCTGCACAGCGAAAGAAACAGTCAACAAAACAAAGAGGCAACCCACAGAATGGGAGAAGATATTTGCAAATGACAGTACAGACAAAAGGTTGATATCCAGGATCTATAAAGAACTCCTCAAACTCAACATACACAAAACAGACAATCATATTAAAAAATGGGCAGAAGATATGAACAGACACTTCTCCAATGAAGACATACAAATGGCTATCAGACACATGAAAAATGTTCATCATCACTAGCCATCAGGGAGATTCAAATTAAAACCACATTGAGATACCACCTTAAACCAGTTAGAATGTCCAAAATTAGCAAGACAGGAAACAGCGTGTGTTGGAGAGGATGTGGAGAAGGGGGAACCCTCTTACACTGTTGGTGGGAATGCAAGTTGGTGCAGCCAGTTTGGAGAACAGTGTGGAGATTCCTCAAGAAATTAAAAATAGAGCTTCCCTATGACCCTGCAATTGGACTCCTGGTTATTTACCCCAAAGATACAGATGTAGTGAAAGAAGGGCCATCTGTACCCCAAAGTTTATAGCAGCAATGGCCACGGTCTCCAAACTGTGGAAAGAACCAAGATGCCCTTCAATAGATGAATGGATAAGGAAGATGTGGTCCATATACACCATGGAGTATTATGCCTCCATCGGAAAGGACGAATACCCAAACTTTTGTAGCAACATGGACAGGACTGGAAGAGATTATGCTGAGTGAAATAAGTCAAGCAGAGAGAGTCAAGTATCATATGGTTTCACTTATTTGTGGAGCATAACAAACAATATGGAGGACAAGAGTAGATGGAGAGGAGAAGGGAGTTGAGGGAAATTGGAAGGGGAGGTGAACCATGAGAGACTATGGACTCTGAAAAACAACCTGAGGGTTTCGAAGGGGTGGGGGGTGGGAGGTTGGGGGAACCCGGTGGTGGGTACTAGGGAGGGCATGGATTGCATGGAGCACTGGGTGTGGTGAAAAAAAACAATGAATACTGTTACGCTGAAAAGAAATAAATCATTAAAAAAAATAAAAAATAAAACAATCCGTCTCTCAGGAGTGGGCTCGTTTAAATTAAAAAAAAAAAAAAAAAAAGATTTTGAACAGTGCTCTCAGATATAGTGTATGTTACTTCCCAAATTTAGAGGCTATGAAATTCTGTGTTTCTTTCCTACCGGTAGGAAATATCAATAGAAAACACTACTTTTTTTGATTGAGGGAATCTCTGCATCTCCAGGCCTAATAACTGTCTGATCATGTGACTGTTCCGTAAAACTTCACAATGTTTATCTTCTACTTTCTTCTTTGTGTGAACTTAGTAAGTGTGTTAATTACCTACTGTTATATATCAGGAAATAACACTAAGCAAAAAAATTAGTGGCTTAAAACCACAAAATTGAATTTCCAAATTAATAGTTTTGTTTTATTTTTTTTCTTTTTTTAAAGATTTTTATTCATTTGAGAGAGAGAGTGTGTGCGTGTGTGTGCAGAGTGAGTATGAGAGGGAGAAGCAGACTCCCTGCAAAGTGGAGAGCCCTAGAAGGAGCTTGATTCTGGGACCCTGAGATCATGAACTGAGCCAAAGGCAGATGCTTACCTGATTGAACTACCCAATCACCACCCAACCTCACCCCTATTACTAGTTTTAAATTGCAAACCAAAACCTGAAAGCTTAAAATAAAAGCAATTTATTTGATTATGCTTCTGCAATGTAGGTTGGATTCAGCTGGATATTCCTTCTTCTGCTTTCACCTGGGAGCATGCTCAGTGTTATGAATGGAGTCTGAATGGAGTACATGGTCCAAGATGGCCTTATATATACATCTGGTAATTGGCTCAGGTATGTCAGTTCTCACAGTTTCTTCGGGAGCATAGATTGGGTACTACCACACCACTGTTGTTTCAGGGCAGTGGTTGATTCAGAAAACAAGTTTCAAGACATCTCAAGCCAGCCTTTAGGGATTACACAACATCACCTTTGCCATCTTCCGTTCATGTGGCTAAAGGTTACATGTGAGTTGTGTCACAAGTTTAACCCAGATAAAAGCATAAAGAGATAGACTCCACTTTTTTTTTTTTTGTAAGATATAATTATCATATAACAGTATTGGTGGATTTTGGTGTACAACCTAGCGATTTGATAAGGAATATATTTCAAAATGATCACCATGATAAATCTAGTTAGCACCCATCACAACACATAGTTACATGTTTTTATGTATGTATTTTATGATGAAAATTTTCAAGAGCTATTCTGTAATTTTGAGATAAGAGTATAATATTATTAACTACAGTCTCTAGTACATTATTACATTCCCATCAGGTAGTATTTGTTTACTTTATAACTGGAAATTTCTTCCCTTGACCACCTTCACCTATTTCATCTACCCTTCCTATCCCCCACTGTGGCAACCACCAATATGGTCTCTCTATTTATCAGTTCATTTAAAAAAAAAAAAAAACAATTATTATTTAAGATCCCCCATGCTAATCAGATCATATAGTGTCTGTCTTCCTGTTCGACTTACTTAGCATAATTCCCATAATGATACATCCATGTGGTAATAAATGGCAATACTGAAAAGGCGACCAATACCTAATTTTTATGAAGGCAGACCTTTGGGGCTGTTTAGTTGGAGCTGGACCAGTCAGGCTCTCCTGACTCAAAAATTTGTTCCTCACCTACAACCCTCAGCTCCAGTGAGGGTTCTGTGATATGCTCCTCAAGTACCTGGAACATGGACTACTCTAGCAACACATAGAAATTTTGCCTTTATGGGACAGCACTGTGCTCTGCATTTGGATGCTAAATCAGATGCCCTGGGTGTAGTCCCTATGACACCATTTTGCAGATTACAAAGAGATGGTCATTTCCTATGTCACATGCTATTTATTTCCCAATAATAGATTTCTATGAGCCATTCTGTGTGAATGATACAAACTAAATTTACAAATATGATCTTGATCATTTAAAATTTTAATCAGAATAGAGATCCAAGTCACTGTGACACAGTAATTTTAATAGAATATTTATATGTTTTCTGTTTCTTGGAAATATATATATATTTAAAGATTTTATTTATCTATTTGACAGAGAGAGATCACAAGTAGGCATAGAGGCAGGCAGAGAGAGAGAGAAGGAAGCAGGCTCCCTACTGAGCAGGGAGCCCAATGCAGGACCCTGAGATCATGAACTGAGCCGATGGCAGAGGCTTAATCCTCTGAGCAACCCAGGTGCCCCAAAATAGATTTTTAATAATGGTTGCTGTATGGACTTTTATTCTGTATAAATGATTGCTAGATTAAATATTTATCTGTTTTTAATAGCTTTATTGATATATATTCCTCATACAATATAATTCACTTATTTAAAATATGTAATGTAATATTTTTTGGTAAAGAAGGCAGTGAATCATCATTATATGATTTTGCAACATCTTTGCCACTCTAAAAAGAAACTCCACTGGGTGTTATACTCAAACAATAAATCATGAAACACTACATCAAAAACTAATGATGTACTATATGGTGACTAACATAATAAAAATAATTAAAAAAATAAAATAAAATAAAATAAAATAAAATAAAATAAAATAAAATAAAAAAGAAACTTCATACCAATTTAGTCCCTTCTCATTCCTCTCCATCATCATCACCAGCAGTCCTCAGAAAATATGACCTACTTTCTGTTTTTTCTTTTTCTTTTTCTTTCTTTTTTTCCCTCTTTTTCTCTTTCTTTCTTTCTTTCTTTCTCTCTCTCTCTCTCTCTCTCTTTTTTTTTTTTTTTTTTAAAGAAAATTAGAGATCTAATTCCAGAGCATTGGCAGCAGGGAGCAGGATAATGTGAATCTCTTAAGCAGAGTACATGCTGAATGCAGAGCCCAATGTAAGGATCAATCCAGGATACTGAGATCATGATCTGAGATGAAATCAAGAGTCCAAGACTGAATAGGCTGAGCCACCAAGGGGCCCCCAAAACTCTACTTTCTTTCACTTTAGATTAGCTTCCCTAATATTTCATTAAAAAATAATTATACAATATGTTTTATCTTTTAACACTTTGAGGAGATGTCACATTGTTTTCCAAAGTGGTTGCACCATTTAACATTGTCACCAGCAACTTATGAGAACCCTAATTTCTCTAGTACCTCACTAAACCTAGATACTGTCCACTATGTTTCTGTGTATTTGTTTTTGTTCTGGTAGTATATAAGTCTTACACTTGGGGTTCATTTTGACTGGGTTCTTATTTATTTATTTATTTATTTTTCTTATCTCTTGTCATCTACTTTTGTAGGTCTTTTTGTTTGTCTTTCTTTGTTTGTGTACTTTATAAATCTTAGCTTTGAGGCCCATTCGGGCTGGGCCTTCTCTTTTCTTTTCTATTTCTTTTTTTCCTCTTTCTCCCTCTCTCTCTCTCTCTCTCTTTTTCTTTTTTTCTTTTGGTGGGGACTCTCAATTGCTCGGAAGCATTCCAGATTGTACCTTGCCTGCACCACAGTTGATACATTCAGCTACACATCCGTTCAGCCATATCTCATCAAAATGAGTAGAAGGAGGAATGACCAACAGAGGAAAAATTCAGAGAGTGGGCCCTCTCCATCAGAGCTTTTGGAATTGGACATAAACAGGATGTCAGAAAGAGAATTCAGGCTAACAATTATCTATGCAATAGGTAGGTAAGTGAAAGCCTTTGATGACAAAATGGAATTGATTAGGGCAGAAGAGAAAGCCACCAGGGATGATGTTAACAATGCTCTAAATGATTTCCAATCTAATATGAATTCTCTAAAAACTAGGGTAACCGAGGCAGAAGATAGAATTAGTGATCTGGAGGACCAACTGATAGAGAAAAGGGATCAGGAGGAAGCCTGGAACAAACAGCTCAGAAGCCACAAAAACAGAATTAGGGAAATAAATGACACCGTGAAAGGTTCCAATGTCAGAATTATTGGAATCCCTGAGGGGGAGGAGAAATAGAGAAGACTAGAAGATATAGTTGAACAAATTCTCCATGAAAATGTTGCCAATTTGTCGAATGGAACCAGTGTTTGTGTCCTAGAGGTAGAAAGATCTTCCCACAAGATCATAGAATCTAGAAAGAACTTGAGACACCTGACTGTGAAAGTGATGAATCATAATTTTAGACAGGAGCTCTTGAAATCGGCTAGGGGAAAGAGATTCCTTATTTACAGAGGAAGGCCCATCAGAATAATGTCAGACCTATCCACAGAAACCTGGCAAGCCAGAAAGGGCTGGAAGATGTATTCAGGGCACTAAATGAGAAGAACATGCTGCCAAGAATACTTTATCCAGAAAGACTGACATTCAAAATGGATGGAGAGATAAAGAGCATCCAAGACTGTCAAGGTTTAAAAGAGTATGTGACCACCAAGCCAGCACTGCAAGAAATATTAAGGGGAATTTTATAAAAGAGCTTAAAAAAAAAAAAAAACACAAAAACAAGAATATCATCAAACGGAAATATATTAAGACAATCTACAGAAACAAAGACTTCACAGGTAACACGATGTCAATAAAAATGAATCTCTCAATAATCACTCTCAACGTGAATGGCCTAAATGTGCCCATAAAATGACACAGGGTTGCAGATTAGATAAAACGACAGGACTCATCCATATGTTGTCTACAAGAGACCCATTTTGAACCTAAGGATACATCCAGACTGAAAGTGAAGGGATAGAGAAACATCTTTCATGCAACTGGGACTCAAAAGAAGCTTAGGGGTAATGACTCTCATATCAGATAAATTAGATTTTAAACTAAAGACTGTAGTCAGAGATACAGAAGGACACTACATAATTCTTAAAGGGACTATCCACCAAGATCTAACAATTGTAAATGATTATTCCTATAATATGGGAGCCAATTACATAAGAAAACTGTTAATCAAGATAAAAAGTCATATTGACATGAATGCATTAATAATAGGAGATCTTAAGACGCCACTCTTGGTAATAGACAGATCATCCAAGCAGAAAATCAATAAAGAAACAAGAGCATTGAATGACACTTTGGACCAGAAGGACCTCAAAAATATATATAGAACATTCCACCCTAAAACAATAGAATACTCATTCTTCTCAAGTGCACATGGAACCTTCTCCAGAATAGACCACATACTGGGTCACAAATTAGGGCTCAACCAATACCAAAAGATTGAGATTATTCCCTGTATATTCTCATATCACAATGCTTTGAAACTGGAGCTCAACCACAAGCAAAAGTTTTGAAGGAACTCAAGCACCTGGAAGCTAAAGACCAACTTGTTTAAGAATGCTTGGATCAACCAGGAGATCAAAGAAGAACTTAAACAATTCATGGGAACCAATGAGAATGAAGACGCTTCGGTACAAAACCTATGGGATGCAGCAAAGTTGGTGGTCATAAGCTGGAAATACATAGCCATCAAAACCTCCCTCAAAAAAAATTGAAAAATCCAGAATATACCAGCTGTCTCTACACCTTAAAGAACTGGAGAATCAGCAACAAATTAAGCCAACTCCTCAAACAAGAAGGGTAATAATCAAGATTAGAGCAGAGATCAATGAGATAGAAACTAGAGATACAGTAGAACACATCAATGAAATTAGAAGCTGGTTTTTGAAAGAATCAATAAGATTGATAAACCATTGGCCAAACTAATCCAAAAGAAAAGAGAGAAGGCCCAAATTAATAAAATTATGAATGAAAAGGGAAGAGGAAAATTCCCTAACACCAAGGAAGTAGAAACAATCATCAGAAGTTATTATCAACAGTTATATGCCAATAAGTTAAGCAACCTAGATGAAATGGATGCATTCCTGGAAAACTATAAACTCCCAAAATTGAACCAGGAAGAAATTGACAACCTGAATAGAGCAATATCTAGTAACGAGATTGAAGCAGTGATCAAAAACCTCCCAAAAAACAAGAGCCCAGGACCTGACGGATTCCCTGGGGAATTCTACCAAACTTTCAAAGAAGAAATAACACATATTCTCCTGAAGCTGTTTCAAAAAATTGAAGCAGAAGAAAAACTTCCAGACTCTTTTTATGAAAATGGCATTACCCTGATCCCCAAACCAGGCAAAGACCCCACCAAAAAGGAGAATTTCAGACCAATATCACTGATGAATATGGATGCCAAGATTCTCAACAAGATCCTGGCAAACAGGATCCAACAGCACATTAAAAAGATTATCCACCATGACCAGGTGGCATTCATCCGTGGATTACAAGCATGGTTCAACATTCACGAATCAATCAATGTGATAGAACAAATCAATAAGAGAAGAGAGAAGAACCACATGGTCCTCTCAATTGATGCAGAAAAAGCATTTGACAAAATCCAGCATCCGTTCCTGATTAAAGTGCTTCAAAGTATAGGGATAGAGGGAACACTCTTCACCTTCATCAAATCCATCTATGAAAAACCCACAGCAAATATCCTCAATGGGAAAAAGTTCACAGCCTTCCCTTTGAGATCAGGAACACGACAAGGATGCCCACTCTCACCACTCTTGTTCTACATAGTATTAGAAGTCCTAGGAACAGCAGTCAGACAACAAATAGAAATGAAATGTATTCAAACTCGTAATGAAGAAGTAAGACATTCTCTTCGCAGATGACATGATACTTTATATGGAAAATCCAAAAGACTCCACCCCCAAACTACTAGAACTCATATAGCAATTCAGTAATGGCAGGATACAAAGTCAATGTACAGAAATCAGTGGCTTTCTTATACCCTAACAATGAAAATACAGAAAGGGAAATTAGAGGATCAATTACATTTACTCTAGCACCAAGAACCATAAGATACCTGGGAATAAGCCTATCCAAAGAGGTAAAGGATCTGCACTCAAGTAACTGTGGAACACTCATGAAAGAAATTGAGGAAGACACAGAAAGATGGAAGACCATCCCATGCTCATGGATTGGAAAAATAAGCATTGTTAAATGTCTATACGCCTAGAGCAATCTATACTTTCAATGCCATTCCAATCAAAATTCCAGAGGCATATTTCAAAGAGCTGGAACAAACAATCCAAAAATGTATATGGAATCAGAAGAGACATCAAATTGCTAAGGAAATGTTGAAAAAGAAAAACAAAACTGGGGTCATCATGTTGCCTGATTTCACGCTTTACTACAAACCTGTGTTCACCAATACAGCATGGTATCAGAATAAAAACAGACACATAGACCAGTGGAACAGAGTAGAGAGCCCAGATATGGACCCTAAACTCTATGGTCAAATAATCTTCAACAAAGCAGTAAAAAATGTACAGTGGAAAAAAAGACAGTTTCTTCAGTAAATGGTGCTGGGAAATTTGGACAGCTATGTGAAGAAGAATGAAACTCGAGCATTCTCTTACAACATACACAAAGATAAACTCAAAATGGATACAAGACTTCAACGTGAGGCAGGAATCCTTCAGAATCCTAGAGGAGAACATAGGTAGTAACATTTTCGAGATCAGCCACAGCAACTTCTTTCAAGATATGTCTCCAAAGGCAAAGGAAAGAAAAGTGAAATTGAACTTTTGGGACTTCACGAAGGTCAAAACCTTCTGCACAGCAAAGGGAACAGTCAACAAAACAAAGGGGCAACCCACGGAATGGGAGAAGATATACACAAATGACAGTACAGGCAAAAAGCTGATATCCAGGATCTATAAAGAACTCCTCAAACTCAACACACATGAAACAGATAGTCATGTCAAAAAATGGGCAGAAAACATGAACAAGCACTTCTCCAATAAGACATATGAATGGCTATCAGACACATGAAAAAATGTTCATCATCACTAGCCATCAGGGAGATTCAAATCAAAACCACATTGAGATACCACCTTACACCAGTTAGAATGGCTAAAATTAACAAGACAGTAAATAACGTGTGTTGGAGAGGATGTGGAGAAAGGGGAACCCTCGTACACTGTGGTGGGAATGCAAGTTGGTAGTTGGAAAACTAACAAGTTGGAAAACAGTGTGGAGATTCCTTAAGAAATTAAAATTGGGGCGCCTGGGTGGCTCAGTGGGTTAAAGCCTCTGCCTTCGGCTCAGGTCATGATCCCAGGGTCCTGGGATCGAGCCCCACATTGGGCTTTCTGCTTATCAGGGAGTCTGCTTCCCTTCCTCTCCCTCTCCCTGCCTCTCTGCCTGCCTCTCCGCCTACTCATGATCTCTGTCTGTCAAATAATTAAATAAAATCTTAAAAAAAAAGAAATTAAAAATAGAGCTTGCCTATGACCCTTCAATTGCACTACTGGGTATTTACCCCAAAGATACAGACATGGTGAAAAGAAGGACCATCTGTACCCCAATGTTCATAGGAGCAAGGGCCACAGTCGCCAAACTGTGGAAGGAACCATAATGCCCTTCAACAGATGCATGGATAAGGAAGATGTGGTCCATATACACTAAGGAGTATTATGCCTCCATCAGAAAGGATGAATACCCAACTTTTGTATCGATATGGATAGGACTGGAAGAGATTATGCTGAGTGAAGTAACTCAAGCATAGAGAGCCAATTATCATATGGTTTTGCTTATTTGTAGAGCATAAGAAATAACAGGGAGGACGTGGGGAGATGGAGAGAAGGGAGTTGAGGGAAATTGGAGGGGGAAATGAACCATGAGAGACTATGGACTCTGAAAAGCAATCTGAGGGTTTTGAAGGGTAGGGGCATGGGAAATTGGGTGAGCCTGGTGGTGGATATTATGGAGGGTTTGTATTGCATGGAGTACTGGATGTGGTACATAAAAAGTGAATTCTGGTACACTTAAAAAAAAATAAAACCAAACTAGATACTATCTTTTTTGTTTGTTTGTTTTATTTTTGGTTTGCTTTTTATTTATTTATTTATTTATTTATTTATTTATTTATTTATTTATTTATTTATTTTTAAATTCTAGACATCCTAGTGGATGGAAAGTTTATCTCATAATGGCTGAGGTTTTTGTTTCCTGTTATCTAAAGGTGTTAAACCTTTCTCACGTTCTTTGACCATTTGTATATTTTTGTGGAGATACAGTTTTTGACATATTTTGCCAGTTTACAAGTTTTTTTTTAAATAATTAATTGGTATTATTAAGCTCTTTACACAACTAATATATCTGAAAACAAGTTCTTTTTCAGATTCATGATTTGCAAGTATTTTCTCCCAATATGTGGGTTGGCTTAACACTTCTTTGATGACATAATTTTCTGTATAAGTATTTTTCATTTTGGTGAAATCTCAGGCACTGTTCTGCCTTTTTCACTATATTTGATAGGAATTTTTTAACATATATTGGTAAGGTTTTGTTTGTTTGTTTATGTTTTTTAGTAATGCAATTCTTTCTCTGAGACAAATATTACATATAATGAATAGGAGACCTTTAAAGTATATGGTTTGATGCATTTTAATTAATGTATATACAAAAAGCCATTAACAAATTCAAAATCTAGAATACTTTCATTAACTCTGAAAATTCTGTCATGCTCCTTTCCAGTTAATTCACTCAAATGCAACTATTGTCCTCATTTGTGTCACTCTTAGTATTGTCTATTCTATAGCTTCATGCAAATTGAACCACACATTTACTCATAGTGCATGGTCTCTTTCTTCCAGGATTTATCATACTGACAAGTTTATCATCAGTCTATTACTTTTCTTAGCTGAAGATTATTCTGTCTATTGTGTCAACTTCTTTCTTTCAAGTGAAGTGTATTTGCCTCTAATGTGATTATTCGATTTGGGGTAATAAGTTCATCTTATTCTAGTTTACTTTTCTCTCCCCTTTGTAACTTATTTTATTTATTTTATATATTTTTCTGAGCTAATGGAATAATGGAGTTTGCCTAACACTAAATTTTTGTCATCTTCTTAACATCTTTTTAATAGTTGACTGTTTTTAGAGCAGTTTCAAGTTCACAGGAAAACTGAGCAGAAGCAATGGAGATCTCCTTCATCTCTTCTGATTATGAAATAGGCAGAGGGACTGAATAGAACTTTTCCCAAAGATACACAAATGGCCAACAAATACAACAAAAGGTGCTCAACAACACTCATTCTCAGGGAAATGTATATCAAAATCATAATGACATATCACTTCACATCTGTTAGACTGACTATTATCGAGAACACAAGAGATACAAAATGTTAAAGAGGAGGTAGAGTAAAGGGATCCCATGTATCTTATTGAATGGTATGTAAATTTGTGCAGTCATTATGGAAAAGAATATAAAGGTTCTTCCAAGAAGTAAAAGGAGAACGACCATTCTTCAATCCTACCGTTGGGTAGATATCCAAAGGATCAGAAATCATGATTGTGAAGGGCTGCCTGTGTTCCCAGGTTCATTGCATCATTCTTCACAGTAGCCAAGGTGTGGGTACAACCTCATCCCTGACTGATGAATCAATATAGGAAATGCGAGACATATATAATTCAGACTTTAAATAGAGGAAAGAAAATTCTGCCATTTGCCATAACATAGATGGAGCTGAAGGACTTGATGTTAAGTGAAACAATGGGACACAGAAAGAGAAATACTGCATGAACTCACTTAAATGTGGAAATGATATAGTTCAATTCACAGAGTCAGAGAGTATAATGGTGGTTATCAGGGGCCAGGGATTGGGGGAAATGGAGAGACGATGGCCCAAGGGTGCAAGGACT
>JAHRIG010000144.1:1056828-1083423 GCA_020311275.1 Eira barbara
GGCCCCACTGTTAGACACCAACAGTAGGTTGATCCTATAGGTGTCCATGCAAGCAAGTTTCAGCAAGGGTTGCAAATCACAGCAGTAATGATCAATCAAATTGGGTCCACAGAAAGGCAGTCTCAAGGCCAGGATAATCTGGGCTATAGAATGGATAAAAGACCCTATCCATGCAAGAATAATAAGGACTGTGCAGACCTGTCGTCTCATGATGGTTGGGTAATGTAAGGGCTTACAGATGGCCACATAACGATCAGCGGCCATGAAGATGAGCACGAAGATCTCCATGCAGCCAAATAAATGTAGGGCAAAGACTTGAGTCATGCACTCATTGTAAGATATGATTTTTTTTGTGGAGAGTGAATCCACAAGTAGTCTGGGGGCTATGGATGTTGAGAAGCAGGAATCTGTAAGGGACAAATAAAATAGGAAAAAGTACATGGGGCTCCCAAGTGTAGGGCTGTACTTGATGGTCACAATAATAAGCAAATTCCCTACCACAGTTCCCACATAAAAAATGAAGAAGATTACAAATACCATTTTCTGTCTCATGGGATTTTGGGTCAATCCTAACAGTATGAACTCAGATACACTGTTGTTTTGTTGCATTATTTCAGGCAAAGTGGATAAATGGAAGTTAGAAATAATCTACAGATAAAAAGTATTATGAAATGATTACTTCATTTGGAGATCAAATCCATATGATCATGGATGTGTCAATTACCAGTGTGTAATCCCTTACCTTCTGTGTTGTTTTCTTCTGAATAAGGTGGGAATCATAATAGTTATTCACAATCTATTCACCTGAGTGCTTACAGAAACAATGAAATATGTCAATAATAAAAGTGTATGTGATTCTTCAGGAATAATAAACATTAACCTAGGAGATTGGTATGAGATGGTATCTTTGTGAAGTGAAGGTCTCTCTTTAGTTTACAGTAAGGACCTATTATGACAGGATGTGGGAAAATGGAGAAAACTCCTGCAATATGTACATACTGCTCTTTCATACTATTTGAGCCTTGTAGTTCAGTTATGAAGTATTTTCTAGTAAGTATTCTGAGCAATCAAGGAATTATGTAGAAACTTTTGATAGTGTTTTCCATAAGGACACCTAAAAGAGAGAGAAACATGAGAGAGAGAGAGAGAGAGAGAACAAGAGAGAAACAAACAATATTTTAGCTGTGAACATTCAGTCATTTGGTCCAGTCCATCATGAAATTTATTTTAATGTCTCAGCTTGACTGTTTATGTCCTGTACTTTAACTCGCAATAATTTCTAGTTGTTTAGAGTTTTAAATTCAGTTTCTATGATAAACTTTTTCATATTTTATATTATACAATATAAAGGATTACTTACCATTTTAAAATACCCCTTTTCTTTGTTGAAAATACATCATAACGATGCTGCATTAAAAATAAAGCTTTTAAATACCTTCTCTTAGTGGTTGATTTATTAATCACCTTGGCATATTAGTGGTTCATAAGGTTCGTAACAACTGTCTTCTGACAATGGCTGCAGGGACAGCAAGATTCCTAGGATCAGTGTAAGATTTAAATGTCTGTGTCAGAGTGTGAGTCACTGTAGAGACAGTTCTGGACTCATGGCTCTTAACCACATCATGCCCCAACCACACTGCCAAACAGTATGATTTCCCTGCCCTCTTAGGAGTTTGCCAGATATGCTCTTTGTCCAACTTTTTGGCAAACAGGAATGAAAACTTGTCCGTGATTTCTAACAGTTAAATATTATAAAAAGATATCTACCTTTCTATCCACCCAACTACTTATTGATATATGCTGTATTTATCATCTATCTATCTATCAACTGTCTATCATCATCTATCTATCCTCTATCCATCCAGATCTATTCATCTATCTACATAATAGAGATACAGACTGAGACATTCATATAGTTCACATAATAATATATATGAGAGGCTTACATTCAAAGGGAGCAACATAAGAGAGGCATCGTTTTTTTCTGTTTACTGCTAAATATATCATCTAGGAAAAAAGTACATAGTTATTAATAAGTATTAAAAAGAAAATGAAAGATCTGGGAGACTTTCCTATTGATAAAATCCAATAGTTTTCAGTCACATCCAATACTCACTTACACCTAAAAGGCAAGCCTCCTCCATCCCAAGTAAAATCATTATCTCCATGGAGCACTTCTTGGACACTCAAATAGATATTATTTCTATTTGCTTATCTCTCTATCAGTTGCTGCTGTGCATTTCTATCATTCGGTGTTCTCAGTTTCCATTGTAATCTATGTCTAGAAAATCCTCTAAACTTTCTATCCTTCCACAAATGGCTTTTATGTGTCATATGCACACTGTGGCCTTGATCAGATTAATTTCCTGTGAGTTAGATACACAGTTATGTTAATCCCTAACACAAATCTTATCATCTTTGATAAGAGTTTACCTGAAGGTTAGAATGTTCAGTTCTTCTCCGTTCTTCTAAAGGTAATTTGGCTACTCTTTGCTCAGGTGAGAATTAAAAAAAAAAAATTGTTTCTAAAATTCTGTCTGATCTCATTTGATGTCACTGAAGCTCAGGTTCTCACCTGCATGCCTGAAGAAGTTGGTCCTGGATTCATTCCACACTTTCCGAAATAAAATCTCACATGGAATGTTGACTGGAAAGAAAATGCTCCCCGTTTTTCCTTTCTTGCCATGGTATTTAAACATGAGTGATGCAAAATATTGGAGTCTAGGGAAGGTAATTACCTGAAATCTCCCTTCCTTTTTTTTTTTTTTGTTCCTTTTTTGCCCCCTTCCTTTTTAATTAAGAATCCTTAGCTAGAAGTAGTAAAGAACCTAATCCTTGATATGTATTAACAGATTATGGGAAAAAGGTGATCTCTTCTTGAAATTAAAGGTGATTATTTGGGCCATAAAGGATGTTGTTTGGCTAGAATAAAAAAAAATAATAATAAAAACAGTGATTACCTAGTGATCTAGTGGCCAGGACATGGTTCTTGATACCATTATCCAAGAAAATGAATAGAATTTCTTAAGTAAATGGCTGATTCTATGCCTAGGGCAGGGAATGTACAAGATAAACTGGAGCATCTTGGAGTAATGGAAGGCAAGGAAGTGCAAACACACACACACACACACACACACTGTGATGAGAATATGGCAAAGGGACACAAGAGCAATGGGAAGAGCCACTGGTGACAAAAGCTGGAAAAAATTGAGGAACAAAAAAATGACTCTGAATTGAAATGTAACTCATAGTTTAAATAATCCACAAGTTCATAATGATAATAAACACTTAAATAAGTAATCAATAGGGGGAACTAAACAAATCTCCCATAATAAAATAATCCCTAATGATACTGCAGTTATTCTTCTCTCAAAGGATTGTAGGCTAATTCTCAGTCTCTTATTTATAGAGTGTACACAAATGAGTTCCTTCCAAAAGGCTCACTGTGGAGTGGGATGGAAGGAGTAATTTTAGAGAGGAGAAATGTGGAAAACACTACCTTAACCAGGTGGTCAAGGTTAACATCAACTGTGTTGAGTCACATTGAAAGTATGTACCCACTGGCATGATCTGATGCAAGTGGAACTTGGACTCTGTGATCTTTCTCCTAATAACCCACAACCCATGTCTGATCTTGAGTAAAATATCAAACAAACACCAAGTGAAGGTTTTTATATGAAATGTCTCACTAGGGGGTGCCTGGGTGGCTCAGTGGGTTAAGCCTCTGCCTTCAGCTCAGGTCATGATCTCAGGGTCCTGGGATCAAGTCCCACGTCGGGCTCTCTGCTCGGGGGCGAGCCTGCTTCCTCCTCTCTCTCTGCCTGCCTCTCTGCCTACTTGTGATCTCTCTGTCAAATAAATAAATAAAATCTTAAAAAAATAAAAAAAAATAAAATAAAATGTCTCACTAGTTCTGCTCAAAACAGTCAAGTTCATCAAAAACAAAAACAGTTGAGAAGAGTTATTGTGATGGACACTGCATTAGCTATAGAAATGTAGCATCATTATTTTACACACTTGAAAGTAATAAAATGCTGTATGTTAATTGTACTTGAAATAAATAAGAGAGTATCTAGAATAACTCACTGTCTGGAGGTGCTAAAGAAGATATGTTGATGGAATTTAATGTGGTATTCTGGATGAGATTCTGGAGGAGAAAAATGCCATTAGTGAAAGTAATCTGAATAAAATATGGTTGTTGGTTCAAAATAATGTGTTCCCATGAAGTTAATTACTTGTGAACTAATGTACTTTTACATTAAGATGGTAACAGAAGAAACAGCACAGAGCATGTGGGAAATCTCTTTTTCACCATTTCCCTGTTAATATAAACCTGTTATAAAATATGAGGTTTTTTAAAACATAAATGGCTTATTTCACATAATATGTCATCGAAGTGTATTTCTGTTGTAGCATGACTCAGGAACCTTCCTTTTCTATGCTGAATAATATTTCACTGTATGTGTGGTACATTTTGTTTGTTCATATGTTGATGGACACTTGGGTGGCTTACTTATTTTTGCTAATATGACTATTGCTGATATGGACATGAGGGTACACTCATTTCTTCCAATCCTCACTTCCAATGCTTTTGTTACATACCTGGAGGTGAAAATTAGAGATCACTTGATCATTGCATTGTTAACTTTCTTGGATGTCATACTGTCTTTCATAGTGGCTATGCCATTTTTATATTCCTATGAACAGTATGTACTTAAGTGTATAATGATGTTGGGTTTTTTCTCATCTGCTCATTGCCCATTTGTATGTATATTTTTTGATAAATGTTTATTCAAGGATTTTATTGATATTGAGTTTTAGGAATTCCATGAGTTGCCTTTTCACTGATTGTAGCCTTTGATGCATAGAAGTTTTTAACTCTGAGCTTATTCATTTATTTATTTATTTCTTCTGTAATCTTTTTTTATTGTCATATTCAAAAAATTATTTCCTAAAATAATGTCTTGAAGATTTTTCCTTTTTTTTAAGGTTTTATATATTTATTTGACAGACAGAGATCACAAGTAGGTGGAGAGGCAGGCAAAAAGAGAGAGGAGAGAGAGAGGAGGATTCAGGCTCCTGGCTGAGCAGAGAGCTAGATGTGGGCTCGATCCTAGGACCCTGGGATCATGACCTGAGCCAAAGGCAGAGGCTTTAACCTACGAAGCCTCTCTGGCACCCCTTGAAGCTTTTTTTTTGTTTGTTTGTTTTTTTCATTTATATTTTCTTCTAAATACTTTACAGTTTTAGCTCTTATACTTAGGTCTTTGATCCACTTCCAGTTTATTTTGTATATGGTGTAAGTTAAGCCCTACCTCTCTTCTTTTGCACATGAATCTCTAGTTTTTCCAAACTATTTGTTGAAAAAAACTATCCTTTTCCTATTAGGTGATGTTGATACCCTTGTAGAAAGTCAGGTGACCCTATAGGACATGTGTTTCTGGGCTCTCCAATCTATTCCATTTGTCTATGAACCTGTCTTAATGCCATTACCACACTGTTTTCATTACTATAATACGATAAGCTTTAAAATCAGGAGATGTGAGACTTACAACTTTTTCTTTTCAATATTTACTTCTTTTCTTTTGACTAAAGATCCCTTGAGATTCCATATGAAACTGTCAGCTGATTTTTCTATTTCCTCAAAAATTGCCATTGGAGTTTTGATATGGGTTTATTAAAAGTGAATTGCTTCATATATTACTGACTTCTAAACAATATCGAGTCTCCTGATCCATGAAAATGTGACATCTTTCAGAGTAGAGATACACACACACACACACACACACACACATGCGCACAAAATGATTTGTTAGAAAGAATTTGCTTTTGTTTAGATGGAAGATGAAGAGTGCAAAATTTGCAGAATCAATGTCCCATTTGAGTCTGAACACCAGAAACTGCTATGAGCCTGTAAGAGTTGATGTCCCAGTTCAGGTCCACAGGCAGGAGCTCTGTACATCAGGAAGAGTTATGTGTCAGAGTGGAAACATCGGACAGGAAGAGCTAATGGTGCAATTTGCAGGCTCTCAGACAGGAGAATGGAGAATTCCCTCTTACTCATGGAAGGTTAGTCTTCCATAATTTTCAGGCCTTCATTTGGTTGGATGAGGAACCACTTTAGTTAGAGCAATCTACTTTATTCACTCTCCCAACACAAAAGTTAATATCATCCAGAAAAATCTTAGTCATCACCAAAAGCAAGAGTCAAACCAATATCTGAGCTCCCAGTGGTCTAGATAAGTTAACACATAAAATTAACCATCCATCGATTATTCACACTGTGTGTGTGTGTGTGTGTGTGTACAATCTCCATAAATAACACCTAAGCTCCAAATAAAGACTATACAAGGTTATAATTCCACCTAACATTGTACAACTATTCTGTATGCAAATGAAAATGCTCTAAAACCTCCAAAAAAAGGCAAGGTAAAACTTTTGGGTGATTTGTACTTTCCCCTTGATGTTTAGTTAGCTAAAACTATGATGAAAAATAAAAATACAAAAAGGGTATGGCACAAATGCCACATATCTTCAGTTTCATGGTAAGGTAATAAGAAAGTGAAGAAAAGAAACAAGCAAAAAAAATTTGCTTTAAATATATATATATTTACACACATAAACATATCCATAATATAAAGAATAAATAAAATAATTACCATCTTCTGATCTGAGGGTTTTGAAGGGGCAGGGGTGGGAAGTTGGGTGAGCCTGGTGGTGGGTATTATGGAGGGCACATTTTGCATGGAGCACTGGGGGTGGTGCATAAACAATGAATTCTGGTACACTGAAAAGAAATTTAAAAAATTTAAAAAATTAAAATAAATAAATAAATAATAAATACCATCTTCATTTTTGTAACAGTCCCATGATTAATTTATAATTACTTTCTTCTATTATTCATTCTGTATTCAATGCACCTTCAACAAACAGGAAAGCTGGTTGTGTTTCTTTAGCTGGTGGGGTGACACAAACTTTCATTACTCAAGTGTCTGGGTCATTAGTAGTTTTGCCTGGATTGCATGGTTTTAGTTTTCCATTGCCCTTGATCACAGAGTATGGTAATACTAAAAGTGGTCCTATGGATTTCCTGTATTCTAGATGTACTCTTCCTTATCTCCACTGTGCAGTAGTAATCAATTTCCCCTTGGTTGCCAGGATCAGTCACCCCAGCCAGCACAACAACTTACTCCTTTGTCTTTAGATTCAAAGACATGAGCTATCCAAAGTGGTCAGGCAGCAGTCCTAACACTGTTCAATAGAATTGTTGTGTCCCCTGCTGGAAACATTTCTCCCATTGGAATGAAGACTTTGAAGCAAGAATAGCATAAGTAAAAGGGAATAGGAAGCAAAATACTTGATAGTGGGTCACTAGGGTCAATAATGTGTGGTGCTTCTCCCATTTCTACCCTTTGATTAGAGGTCTGGGTATGGGAGTTCAACAACATATCATGGATGCTGATTCAGAGCATCTAGGGCCTTCCTGAGAAGTGAGGCCCCTTGTTTCAAAATCCCCCAGTGGATGTCTGAAAAAATAAGTAGTACTGAATTCCTTATATAATTTTTTTCATACATGTATATCTAGGATAAAGTTTAATTTATAAATTAGGCACAATAAGATATTAACAACAATAATAATGAAGTAGAAAACTTACAACAATATACTGTGAAAAAAGAGTTGTCTGAATATGGTCTCTCTCAAAGTACCTGAGTGTACTGTACTCACCCTTCTACTTTTGATGATGTGAGATGATAAATTATCTGTTGTGAAAGAAATACATGGGAAACTTCAAATCTGTACCCATGTAAACAGTCTGATGAGGAGGTTTTGCAGAAAATGACCTTGAAGAAGAAATAAATCACCACAAAACAAACTTCTTCAACCTCTAGGTTCTGAGAAAGAGTCCAGGAAATGAATTCTGTTTCATTGTTCATTTTTCTCCTGGAATAAAGCTAGTACACCAAGTTCCCAAAGATAATGAAATTATCTGAAAGAAAAACATAACAAGCAAACAACATTTATTTCTCACTCAAAATAAATGGAGAATGATAGCAGTTGGAAAAGGAAAAATGGGTACTCACTGCTGCTTGCCACTAATATTTAGAGAAATTGAGGTGTACATATTTTGATCACTTTACCTCCATTTTTAGCCCATTCATTCACATTATATGAAGAAACAAAGTCCAGAGACATAAACCAATTCTCTAGATCACACATCTAACCATGAAACTCAGGCTTTTTTTTAAGTTTTTTTTTTTTTTTTCCATCTGCTTGTTTTTAGGTATTTAGTAGTTCTCATTCTGTCTAAGAAAGCCAACTAATTTCGAATCAATTAAGAGTTAGAGGATATGGTAATGTTCATATATCTGGAAAGGGTCATCCTATCTTTGCCCCATAATTACAAACATGTTCCCATATTTTCCCTTCTGAATACCGCTTTGAGTGTTCAAGTAGTTGAGTGTGGGATATCTCCACAGATTTGTCTTAGAAAACGATCTTATGATCTTTGAGTACATGAATTTATGGTCCCTTACTTGATATCAAGCTCTTATAGTCAAGAGGTGGTGGGTATAGTTAAAAAAGAGGACAAAAATTGTACACATCTCCTTCTGAGACCATGGTGTTATAATTTTAGATTAATCCTTTAGCTTCATGGGGCTCCTGTTACTCCATTTGTGAAATTAGAAAATCAGTTTTATTACTGTTATCATATAAGTGGTTACTTGTACTATCAAATTAAATCCATTCTTTCAGCCTGGGATAGCAATGAATCTCTTAGGAAGAGGCAGAGATAAAAGTAGATAAAGCAATGAAAGGAACTGTTGTAGACACATCAAGACCTGTTGGATTTGAAAGAAGGGGAAGGGAAATCTCAGGCAATTTCTTGTCTTCACTCTCAGTGTTTGAGGATTTTTTTAAGAATTACTTTTAAACACCTGTCTGTTTACTAAAAAAAAAAATTAAAAAAAAAAGTCACAGGAAAAAAAAAAGAAAGAAAAAGGAAGGACTCTGCTCTTAATCTCACTAATTTCTTCATTGTCCTTTTAAGTGTTCAGGTCTTATGGTAGTTTATATTATTCTCCCACTTAGGATGTATTAGATATTTCAAAGAGGTCATCAATGGAAATGCTTTAAATGGATTTAGGAAGAAGGCAGTACCAGATGCATCTTCAGTACTGGGACATCAGGTGGTCTAGTGAGGTCACCCAAATGTATGGATGAAACAGTGTATGTGCAATAGTTTTGATTTAAACATACAAGTTCTTACTCTAACTGAGCCACAGATGTAAATGATTCCTCTAGTGGTAGGTTAGGATGGCATTGCACAGTGTCTTAGACCGTCATTAGGAATTCTGTCTCTCTGAGGTCACATCTCCTTCAGGTCTGTCTTTTATAGTACATGTAGTTTCTACTCTACTCTCTGCTCTCAGCTGTCCCTTTGCCCCAACGTTATGCCTGGCTCTTTCTGCTTTTGAGATACTGCAAGGCTTTGTCTCCTTAGATCGGTATATTATGGCTAATAGAGTAGTCATTATTAGTGTGTTTTCTCTTATATGGTATGAAACAGTGTTAATATCAACGGTAAAAATTGTAATAGTAATAATAATTCAGGTTTACACTCAAGAATACACCCTGTTTCTACATGTTCATTCTGCTTTGTTTGTTTCTTCCTTTGACTACCTTCACCATTTCATCCACTCTTCTTATCGCCCACTATGGTAACCACCAATACATTATGTGTACCTGCGAGTTCAGTTTTTTGATAGATTTTTTTCTGATTTCCCATGTTAATGAGATCTTACAGTATTTGTCTTTCTGATTGATTTATTTAGCATAATTCCCATAATGATCCCTTCCTTTTTGTCACAAACGGCAATATTCAAAAGGAGAACAGTATCTAATTTTTATGAGGGCAGACTTATGGTGTTGTTTAGTTGGAGCTGTACTGGCGAGGATCTGCTGGCACTAATGTTCACCCACACCCCTTCAGTTGGGGCTTTGTGCTATGCTCCTTGAGTACCTGGAGCATGGACTTCTCCACTAGCCCATAGAAAATTTGCCTTTAGTGGGCAGCATTGTGCTCTGCACTTGGCTGCTGAAGCACATGTCCTGAGTCTAATTCATAAGGCACCATTTTGAGGATTAGAAAAAGATGGCCTTTCCTCATGCCACATGCAATTTATTTCCCAATAATGAAATTTCTATGAGCCATTCTGTATGAATGATACAAACTAAATTTTAAACATGATCTTGATCATTTAAAATTTTAATTATGGGATGCCTGGGTGGCTCTGTCAGTGAAGCATTTGCATTTGACTCAGGTCATGATCTCAGGGTCTTGGGATCCAGCCCTGCATTGGGCCTCTTGCTTGGTGGGGATCCTGCTTATGATGTTGCCTGCTTCTCCCTCTGCATGTCTGCTTGCTCTGTCTCTGAGAAGTAAATAAATAAACACCTTTTAATGTAAATAAATAAATGTATTTTAAAGAATAAAATAAAATTTTAACTGTAATGGAGTTCCAAGTTATACACTAACTTTTAAGAATATTTATATATCTTATGTTCAAGGGAAATAAATTTTTAAGAACAATTACTATATGACCTTTTATTCTGTACAAGTGATCACTAAGATTAGCATTTACCTGTTTTTAATTAAGGCTTTATTGAGATACATACCACATGCTAAACAATTCACTTATTTAAAGTATATAATAGTATAGAAGGCTGTGAAACAACCAGCATTAACTAATTTTACAATATCTTTGACACTCTAAAAAGAAACCCTATTCCCCTTGCCCCTTTTATTCACCTGTCATTCCTCTCCATCACCATCAGTAACAGTCCTATGCAAATAGCATTCTATTTTTTATGCTTATTTATTTATTTATTTTAAGAAGGAGAGCTCACATTCAGGAGTAGTAGGGGAGAGGAAGGAGAGATTCTTAAGCAGACTCCATGGTGGGTGTAGAGCATGATGGGGCCTAATCCCATGATCATGAGTTCATTATCTGAGCTGAAATCGAGTCTGAGCCTGAACAGACTGAGCCAGAAAGGGTCCCCATAATCCACTTTATTACTCTATAATTAACTTTTCTAGACATGTCATATAAAAGGAATTAAGTATGTTTTCTTTTTTAACCTATTTCTTTCATTTAGTATTAAGTTCTGAGCATTAGTTTTGCCCATATTGTGGCAATGATGAGTATTTGTTTCCTTTTTGTTGATGAATAACCTTCCATTTTATGAATATAACATTGACCCATTCATCAGTTGTTTGAACTGTAGGTGTTTCCTCATTTTCGCTCTTATGACTAATGCTGTTATGAATATTGGTTTACAAGTTTATGTGAAGATATATGTAATTTCCCTAGCGTAGTTGTTTAAGATGAGAATAGCTAGGTCATTGTTATTCTATGTTTAATCTTCTGAGGCACTTCCACATTGTTTTCCAAAGTGGTTGCACCACTTAACATTACTACAAACAATTTATGAGAACTCTAATTACTCCACCACCTCACTAAAACTCATTATTACCTGACTGTTCTGATTCTAGACATCCTAGTGGGTGGAAAGTGGTGTCTCATGATGATTGAGGATTGCATTACCAATTATCTGAAGGTGTTAACATCTTCTCATGTTCTTTGGGACATTTGTATATTTTTTTGGAGTAGGGTTTATTCAGATATTTTGCCAGTTTTTGATTTGGGTTTAAGCTTTTTTTTTTTTTTATTGTTAAGTGGTAGGAGTACTTTATAGAGTCTGAAAACAAGTTCCTTATCAGATACATAATTTGAGAAAAAAATGTTGTCTTGGTGGCTCAGTTGGTTAGGCATCTGTCATCTGCTCAGGTCATGATCTCAGTCAGGGTGCTGGGATCAAGCCCTGCATTAGGCTCCCTGCTCAGTGGGGAGTCTGCTTCTTTCTCTCCCTCTCCCCCAGCTTCTCCTCTTACTTTATCTCTCAAATAAGTATAATCTTTAAAATATATACATACATGATTTACAAGTATTTCCTCCCACTATGTGGGTTGACATTACACTTCGTTGATGATGTAATTTTCAGTACAACAGGCATTAATTTTTATGAAGCCTTAAGGCAGCCATTCAAAGTCACTATGAGGTACTCTTTTGCAATAAAATATTTGTATATTTTCCACTCAAGGGAATGAAATTTTTAATGACAGTCACTGTTCTGCTTTTTTTTTTTTTTCCTATGAAAATGATCACTAAATTTGAAAGGGATTTTTTTTTTGGAGGAGACTTAGTTATATCAGAAAGGTGTTATTTTAGTAATATAAATCATTTTGTGAGACAAATTTTACATATAATGAAATGCACACCTTTTTAAATGTAAAGTTTGATGAGTTTTGATAAATGTATTGCTCACATAGTCATTAAGAAATTCAAGACCTAGAATACTTTCATTAACCCAGAAAATTCTGTCATGCTCCTTTTCAGTTAATTGCCTCAGATGCAACTATTGTCCTGATTTGTATCACTCTGTTTTAGTGTTGTCTTTTCTTCATCTTCATGAAAATTGAATCACAGCATTTACTCATGGTGCATGCTCTCTGTTTTGGGGCTCATCATATTGTAATGTATATCATTAGTCCATTACTTTTCTTTGCCGGAGATTATTCTGTCTATCCTGCCAACTTGTGCCTTTCAAGTGCAGTGTATTTGAATTTAAGGCAATTGTTAAATTTTGGGGAGTAAGTTCATATTATTTTAGTTTACATTTTTGTCCTCTTTGTAACTTATTTTACTTCTTTTCTATATTTTTTTGAGTTAATGGAGTAAATGGTTTTTGTCTATTATTCAATTTTCCCTTCTTCACATCTTCTTTATTTTTATTTTTTTTTATAAAACTTCTGTAAATCTCTATTTTTTAGGGCAGTTTCAGGTTCACAGCAAAACTGAGCCAAAGCTATGTGATTTCCTTCATCTCCTCTGCTTAAAAAATAGGCAGAGGGACTGAACAGACATTTTCCAAAGACATAAAAATGGCCAACAGGTACATCAAAATGTGCTCAACATCATTTATCATCAAGGAGACGCAAATCAAAATCATAATGAGATATCACATCACCTCTCTGGTTTCACAGAAAATGACCTTGTAAAAGAATGAAACCACGAGGAAACAAACTTCTTGCTTCCAGGTACTGAGAAAGACCCCAGAACATGAATTGTTACATTATTCATTTTTTCCATGGAAGAATTCTAGCACACCCAGTTTTGAAGAGACAATGAAGTTATCTGAAAGACAAACATATCAAGGAACAACAACATTTATTTATGATTCAAGATAAATGAAGACTCCTAGTAGTTGCAAAAGGAAAATGGGTACTTACTACTGTTTGGCATAAATGATTAGAGAAATTGAGGTATGCATATTTTGATCATGTTACCTCCATTTTTATTCAATTCATTCACATTCAATGAGGAAACAAAGTCCAGAGACAGAAAACAAATTCTCTCCGTCACACATCTAATCAAGAAACTGCTTTTCTTTTTGATTGAATCTTTGATTTCTGGAAAAATTGCTCGGAAATTGATTTCTAGTTTATACCTGGGAGAAACTGTAATGCAGTCTTCCATACTTCTGCTTTTTGAGTGTAAGCCATTAACTTGACTCTTGACCACTAATATCCTTTCTTATTCCTCTCCTATTCCTACTCATTTCATTCTCCCCATTCTTTCTTTTCTTTCTATTCTCTTCATATTCTCATCAAACCTATTTCTTCCTTTTTCATACGATGTCCAAAATGCCAGACTCTTACCTGTTTCTATTCCTGGAAGGAGCCTATAAACTGCCTATGCCTTTACTAGTTTAATCCCAATTACACAGATGACTTCTGGATCTCACCAGACCTTTTATGAGAGACTATACATTCCTTTTCCAATCTGCAAAAAGCCACCAAGGGGGGAAATTAGCCATTGAGTCTCTTTCCCACTGGCCAAAGTTCAGTCCCAGAGTGGGCTATTTGCACTGTCAACTGGCCATGTCGCTGGACTCTTTCTAGAGTTGTAGAAAAATATAGAGTCCAAATTAGCAGCAGAGGCATTCCAAGCAGAAAGCAAACCTTGATGGGAAAGCCTCTGTGCATATTAGGTCCCAGTCATGTCACACAGCATCTACTACCTCAGCAGCAATAGGGAGTATCTCTTGGTAGGATTTCAGAAGTGCCCCCATGAATACGAGCCAAAGTCTTGCCAAGTCAGGCCCACGAGTGACCAAAGATGGAGAAGAGTATCATGATGAAATGCAGGACATTGCTAAGGCATCTCTGGCTATAAGCAAGAGAAGTGGAGGAATATGGGTGATATAAAGCAAGAGAAGTGGAGGAATATGGGTGACATAAATTATATATATATATATCAATGTCATGCTTGATCTGCCTCACACTTAGATGTTAGCTCTCATTTGCTTGATTGGTCAGGTGATGTTCGCCCTCACTGCAAAGGGATTTGACTCTTTCCTTCTTTGCCTTTATCAATGGATCCTCCTGAAAACTAGTCATCTTTACAGTTAACATTAAAATATTTTTTTTTTTGAACAGTGCTCTCAGATATAGTATATGTTACTTCCCAAATTTAGAGGCTCATGAAATTCTGTGTTTCTTTCCTACCGGTAGGAGATATCAATAGAAAACACTACTTTTTTTGATTGAGGGAATCTCTGCATCTCCAGGCCTAATAACTGTCTGATCATGTGACTGTTCCCTGAAACATCACAATGTTTATCTCCTACTTTCTGCTTTGTGTGAACTTAGTATGTGTGTTAATTACCTACTATTGTATACCAGGAAATAACACTAAGCAAAAAATTAGTGGCTTAAAACCACAAAATTGGATTTCTAAATTAATAGTTTTGTTTTATTTTCTTTTTTTAAAGATTTTTATTTATTTATTTGACAGAGAGTGTGTGTGCATGTGTGTGCAGAGTGAGTATGAGAGGGAGAAGCAGACTCCCTGTAAAATGGAGAGCCCTAGAGGGAGCTTGATCCTGGGACCCTGAGATCATGACCTGAGCCTAAGACAGATGCCTATCTGACTGAGCTACCCAATCGCCACCCCCAACCTGACCCCTAATTACTAGTTTTAAGTTGCAAACCAAAACCTGAAAGCTTAAAATAAAAGCAATTTATTTGATTATGCTTCTGCAATGTAGGTTGGATTCAGCCGGGTGTTCCTTCTTCTGCTTTCACCTGGGAGCATGCTCAGTGTTATGAATGGAGTCTGAATGAAGTGCATGGTCCAAGATAGCCATATAGATATATATATATATATATATATATATATATATATATATACCTGGCAATTGGCTCAGGTATGTCAGTTCTCACAGTTTCTTTGGGAGCATAGATTGGGCACTACCACACCACTGTTGTTTCAGGGCAGTGGTTGTTTCACAAAACAAGTTTCAAGACATCTCAAGCCAGCCTTTAGGGATTACACAACACCTTTACCATCTTCATGTGGCTAAAGGTTATATGTGAGTTGTGTCACAAGTTTAACCCAGATAAAAGCATAAAGAGATAGACTCCACTTTTTTGGTAAGATATAATTATCATATAATAGTATTGGAGGATTTTGGTGTACAACCTAACGATTGATAAGGAATATATTTCAAAATGATCACCACAATAAATCTAGTTAGCACCCATCACAACACATAATTACATGTTTTTCTTATGATGAAAATTTTCAAGAGCTACTCTGTAATTTTGAGATAAAGAATATAGTATTATTAACTACAGTCCTTAGTACATTATTACATTCCCATCAGGTAATATTTGTTTACTTTATAACTGGAAATTTCTTCCCTTGACCACCTTCACCTATTTCATCTACCCTTCCTATCTCCCACTGTGGCAACCACCAATATGGTCTCTCTATTTATAAGTTCATTAAAAAAAAAAAAAAATTATTATTTAAGTTCCCCCATGCTAATCAGATCGTATAGTATTTTATTCCTATTTGACTTATTTATCATAATTCCCATAATGATACATCCATGTGGTAATAAATAGAGATACTGAAAAGGCGAACAATACCTAATTTTTATGAAGGCAGACCTTTGGGGCTCTTTAGTTGGAGCTGGACCAGTCAGGTTCTCCTGACTCAAACATTTGTTCCTCACCCACACCTCTCAGCTCCAGTGAGGGTTTTGTAATATGCTCCTCAATTACCTAGAACATGGGATACTTAGCAACACATAGAAATTTTGCCTTTATGGGACAGCATTGTGCTCTGCACTTGGATGCTGAAGCAAATGTCCTGGGTGTAGTTTATATGGTACCATTTTGCAGATTAGAAACTGATGGCCTTCATATTTCACATACTATTTATTCCCCAATAATAGAATTTCTGTGAGACATTCTGTATGAATGATATGAACTGAATTTTTAAATATGATTTTGATCATTTAAAATTTTAATCAGGATGGAGATCCAAGTCACTGTAATACAGTAATTTATTTTTTTATACTTTTATTTTTTTAATTAACATATGATGTACTGTTAGCCCCAGGGGTACAGATATGTGAATCACCAGGTTTACACACTTCACATCACATACCTTCCCAAATGTCCATAACCCCCCACCCTCTTCCCCCACCTCCTCCGGCAACCATCAGTTTGTTTTGTGAGATTAAGAGTCTCTTATGTTTTGTCTCCCTCCCAATCCCATCTTGTTTCATTTATTCTTTTCCTACCCCCCAAATCCCCCACATTGCTCCTCAACTTCTTCATATCAGGGAGATCATATAATAATTGTCTTTCTCCTATTGACTCATTTCACTAAGTGTAATACCCTCTAGTTAGATCCATGTCATCACAAATGACAAGATTTCTTTTCTTTCAATGGCTGCATAGTATTCCATTGTATATATATATATACCATCTATTCATTTTACATTCATCTGTTGATGGACATCTAGGTTCTTTCCACTGTTTGGCTATTGTGGACATTTGCTGCTATAAACATTCGGGTGCATGTGCCCTGTCGGATCACAACATTGGTATCTTTAGGGTAAATTCCCAGTAGTGCAATTGCTGGGTTGTAGGGTAGCTCTATTTTTAACACCTTGAGGAACCTCCATGCTGTTTTCCAAAGTGGTTGCACCAGCTTGCATTCCCACCAACAGTGTAGGAGGATCCCCATTTCTTTGCATCCTCACCAGCAACTGTAATTTCCTGACTTGTAAATTTTAGCCATTCTGACTGGTGTGAGGTGGTATTTCACTGTGGTTTTGATTTGTATTTCTCTGATGCCGAGTGATGTGGAGCACTTTTTCATGTGTCTGTTGGCCATCTGGATCTCCTCTTTGCACAAATGTCTGTTCATGTCCTCTGCCCATTTCTTGATTGAATTACTTGTTCTTTGGGTGTTGAGTTTGATAAGTTCTTCACAATTTTGGATACTTGCCCTTTATCTGATATGTCATTTGTAAATATCTTCTCCCATTCTGTCAGTCATCATTTGGTTTTGTTAACTGTTTCCTTTGCTGCACAAAAGCTTGGATCTTGATGAAGTCCCAAAAATTCATTTTTGCCCTTGCTTCCCTTGCCTTTGGCGATGTTCTTAGAAATAATTTGCTGCAGCTGAGATCAAAGAGGTTGCTGCATGTGTTATCCTCAAGGATTTTGATAGATTCCTTTCTCACATTGAGATCCTTCACTTATTTTGAGTTTATTTTCATGTATGGTGTAAGGAAATGGTCCAATTTCATTTTTCTGCATGTGGCTGTCGGATTTTCCCAACACCATTTGTTGAAGAGACTGTCTTTTTTCCATTGGACATTCTTTCCTGCTTTGTCAAAGATTAGTTGACCATAGAGTTGAGGGTCTATTCTGGGGCTCTCTATTCTGTTCCACTGATGTATGTGTCTGTTTTTGTGCCAGTACCATACTGCCTTGATGATGACTGCTTTGTAATAGAGCTTGAAGTCTGGAATTGTGGTGCCACCTACGTTGGCTTTCTTTTTAAAAATTCCTCTGGCTGTTGGAGGTCTTTTCTGGTTCCATATAAATTTTAGGATTATTTGTTCCATTTCTTTGAAAAAAATGGGTGGGATTTTGATAGGGATTGCATTAAATGTGTAGATTGTTTTAGGTAGCATAGACATTTTCACAATATTTGTTCTTCCAATCCATGAGCATGGGACATTTTTCCATTTCTTTGTGTATCCCTCAATTTCTTTCATGAGTACTCTATAGTTTTCTGAGTATAGATTCTTTGACTCTTGGGTTAGGTTTATTCCTAGGTATCTTATGGTTTTGGGCACAATTTTAAATGGGACTGACTCCTTAATTTCTCTTTCTTCTGTCTTGCTGTTGGTGTAAAGAAATGCAACTGATTTCTGTGCATTGATTTTATATCCTGACACTTTACTGAATTCCTGTACAAGTTCTAGCAGATTTGGAGTCAAGTCTTTTCAGGTTTCCACATATAGTATCATATCATCTGCAAAGAGTAAAAGTTTGAATTCTTCTTTGCTGATTTGGATGCCTTTAATTGCTTTTTGTTGTCTGATTGCTGAGGCTAGGACTTATAGTACCATGTTGAATAGCAGTGGTGATAATGGACATCCCTGCCATGTTCCTAACATTAGCAGAAAAGCTCAGTTTTTCTCCATTGAGAATGATTATTTGTGGTGGGTTTCTCATAGATGGCTTTGATGATACTCAGGTATGTGCCCTCTATCCCTACACTTTGAAGAGTTTTGATCAGGAAAGGATGTTGTATTTTGTCAAATGCTTTTTCAGCATCTCTTGAGAGTGTCTTATGGTTCTTGTTCTTTCTCTTATTAATGTATTGTATCACATTGATTGATTTGTGGATGTTGAACCAACCTTGCAGTCCTGGAATTAATCCCACTTGGTTGTAATGAATAATCATTTTAATGCACTGTTGGATCCTATTGGCTAGTATTTTGGTGAGAATTTTTGCATCTCTGTTCATCAAGGATATTGGTTTGTAAATCCCTTTTTTAATAGGACCCTTGTCTGGTTTTTGGATCAAGGTGATGTTGGCCTCATAAAGTGAGTTTGGAAGTTTTCCTTCCATTCCTATTTTTTGGGAACAGTTTTAGGAGAATAGGAATTAATTCTTCTTTAAATGTTTGGTAGAATTCCCCTGAGAAGCCATCTGGCCCTGGGCTCTTCTTTGTCGGGAGATTTTTGATGACTGCTTCAATCTCCTACCTGTTTATGGGTCTGTTCAGGTTTTCTATTTCTTCCTGGTTCAGTTGTGGTAGTTTATGTGTCTCTAGGAATTTCTTCCAGATTGTCAAATTTGTTGGAATAGAGTTGCTCATAATAGGTTCTTATAATTGTTTGCATTTCTTTGGTGTTGGTTGCGATCTCTCCCCTTTCATTCATGATTTTATTTATTTGTGTCCTTTCTCTTTTCTTTTTGATAAGTCTGGCTAGGGGTTTATCAATCTCATTAATTCTTTCAAAGAAACAGGTCCTAGTTTCATTGATTTGTTCTATTGTTTTTTTAGTTTCTATTTCATTGATTTCTGGTCTGATCTTTATGATTTCTCTTCTCCTGCTGGATTTAGGCTTTCTTTGTTGTTCTTTCTCCAGCTCCTTTAGGTGTAGGGTTAGGTTGTGTATTTGAGACCTTTCTTGTTTCTTGAGAAAGGCTTGTATTGCTATATATTTTCTCTCAGGACTGCCTATGTTGTGTCTCACAGATTTTTGAACCATTCTGTTTTCATTATCATTTGTTTCCATGATTTTTTTTCAATTCTTCTTTAATTTCCTGGTTGACCCATTCATTCTTTAGAAGGATGCTGTTCATTCTCCATGTATTTGTGTTCTTTCCAAATTTCCTCTTGTGGTTGAGTTCTAGCTTAAGAGCATTGTGGTCTGAAAATATGCAGGGAATGATCCCAATCTTTCGATACTTCTTGAGACCTGATTTATGACCCAGTATGTGATCTATTCTGGAGAATGTTCCAAGTGCACTAGAGAAGACTGTGTATTCTGTTGCTTTGAGATGGAGTGTTCTGAATATATCTGTGATGTCCATCTGGTCCGGTGTGTCCTTTAAGGCCTTTATTTCTTTGTTGATCTTTTGCTGGATGATCTGTCCATTTCAGTGAGAAGAGTGTTAAATAATACTATTACTGTATTGTCTGGGTGATCTGTGCATTTCAGTGAGGGGAGTGTTAAATAATATTATTATCATATTATTGTTGATGTGTTTCTTTGATTTTGTTATTAATTGGTTTATATAGTTGGCTGCTCCTATGTTAGGGGCATAGATATTTAAAACCGTTAGATCTTCTTGCTGGACAGACCCTTTGAGTATGATATAGTGTCCTTCCTCATCTCTTATTATAGTCTTTCACTTAAAATCTAATTGATCTGATATAAGGATTGCTATCCCAGCTTTCTTCTGATGTCCATTAGCAAAGGTAAATTGTTTTCCACTCCCTCATTTTATCTGGAGATGTCTTTGGGTCTAAAATGGGTTTCTTGTAGAGAGTTTATTTATTTATTTATTTATTTATTTATTTATTTATTTTTTGTTTTGTTTTTAATGCATTCTGATACCTTGTGTCTTTTGATTTGGGCTTTTAGCTATTTACACTCAGGGTAACTATTGAGAGATATGAATTTAGTGCCAGTGTATTGACTAAGGTGACTATTACTGTATATTGTCTCTGTTCCTTTCTGATCTACTACTTTTAGTCTCTCTCTTTGCTTAGAGGACCCCTTTCGATATTTCCTGTAGAACTGGTTTGGTGTTTACAAATTCTTTTAGTTTTTGTTTGTCCTAGAAGCTTTTTATCTCTCCTATTTTCAGTGATAGCCTAGCTGGGTATAGTATTCTCGTATGCATGTTTTTCTCACTTAGTGCTCTGAATATATCATGCCAGTTCATTCTGGCCTGCCAGGTCTCTGTGGATAAGTCTGCTGCCGGTCTAATATTTTTACCATTGTATGTTATAGACTTCTGGAGCTGCTTTCAAGATTTCTCTTTGTCACTAAGACTTGTACGTTTTACTATTAGATAACAGGGTATGGACCTATTCTTATTGATTTTGAGGGGGTTCTTTGTGCCTCCTGGATTTCGATGCTTATTCCCTTTGCCATATTATGGAAATTATCTACAATAATTGTCTCCAATATACCTTCTGCTCTCCTCTCTTTTTCTTCTTCTTCTGGAATCCCAATTATTCTAATGTTGTTTCGTGTTATGTATCACTTATCTCTCAAATTCTCCCCTCATGGTGCAGAAGCTGGTTGTCTCTCTTTTGCTCTGCTTCTTTATTCTCTGCTTCTTTATTCTTTATTCTTTATTGTATATCACTAATTCTTTCTTCTGCCTCATTTATCCTAGCAGTAAGAGCCTCCATTTTTTTGCACCTCATTAATAGCTTTTTTAAAAATGTCAACTTGGTTAGATTTTAGTTCTTTTATTTCTCACGAAAGGGTTTTTATTTCTCCAGACAGTGTTTCTCCAATATCTTCCATGCCTTTTTCGAGCCCAGCTATAACCTTGAGAATTGTCATTCTCAATTCTAGATCTGCCATATTGCCAAAGTCCTATTGATTAAGTCCCTAGCCTTCAATACTGCCTCTTGTTCTTGTTCTTTTTTTTTTTTTTTTTTTTTTTGTGGTGAGTTTTTCCTCCTTGTCATTTTATCCAGATAAGAATATATGAAGGATCAAATAAAATACTAAAAGGGTGGCAGAGACCCCTAGAAAATGTGCTTTAACAAAATAAGAAGAGACCCCAAATTGTGGGGTGAAGAAAGGGTAGAAGGAATTTCAGAAAAAATAAAATTTAAAAAAAAAAGAAAAATAAAAAAAGAAAAATATATATATATATTAGACTGGTGAATAGAATAGAGTTGTGCACTTAATTTTGGTAGTATTTTGGTGTCTTAGAAGAAAGTACCTCCCAAATTTTAAAGAATGGAAAATTATATATATATATATATATATATATATATATATATTCATATAGATACACAAAATAAGGGTATACATGATGAAGGGATGGAATATGAGTATAAAGATGAAGTTTTTTTTTTTTTTTAATATCGAAAGAAGGAGTTGATAAGTTGGTTGGGAGAATTAAAAAAAAAAAAAGATATTGGAGAGAATTTGCTCAGGCTGGAGACTAGGACAAAGCCTTGTGCTAGATTTAGGGTATATTTTAATCTATTAGAATAAGTTTTATGCCAGATTTTTGTAGAAGAAAAAAACCTATGTGTATACAAAAAATAAACTTAGAGACAATGAAAGATAAAATATTACTATAATAATGAAGGTACAAAAAAGATTTTTTTAAGTGAAATGTATTGTTAAGATAAACTAGTTAAAAATCATTAAAAGAGGAAAGAGTAAAAGTTAAAAAAATAGCATAAGAAAAAAATAAAGTTAAAAAAATTAATTAACTCTGCAAGACTAAAGAATCATGGGGAGAAAGTCATGATTTCCATGCTTTGCTTTCTCCTCCTCTGGAATTCCACTGTTCTCCTTAGTAAGTGAACTTGGTCTTGCTGGATTTCTTGCTGATCTTCTGGGGGAGGGGCCTGCTGTAGTGATTCTCAAGTCCCTTTGCCTAAGGCGGAATTGCACCGTCCTTACCAGGGGCTGGGCTAAGTAATCTGCTCGGGTTTGCTTTCGGGAGCTTTTGTTCCCTGAACGCTTTCAGTAGAGCTCTGGAGTACAGGAATGAAAATGAAAATGGTGGCCTCCCAATCTCTGGCCTGGAGGAGCCGAGCGCGCAGGGCCCTACTCTTCAGTGCTCCCTCGGAGAAAAGTGCTCAATCACTCCTATCTCCCTGGCCTCTGGCCACACTCCAAGCTCACCCAGCCTATGACCAAGCATCTCTGTCTCTGGCACACAGCCCCGCCTGGAATTTCCAAACCCTGTAGATCCCTGCACTCTTCCGGGGGGGGGGTATCCCCAGATCTTGCGAGGTCTCTGTTCACAGAGCAGTGGCCCGACATTGCCACAGATCACAGTTTAAGGTAACCCCGAGTTGAGAGCTCACTCCTTGGCTCCCTCTCTGTAGCCAGCTTCCCCACTCTAATACCTGGGAGCTCTGTGACACTCAGACACCCCAGATCCTTCTGTGACTCCATGGGACCTGAGACCACGCTGACTTGCATGGGCTTCACCCCGCCTTAGCCTCTGGAGCAATGTCCCTCGGTGGAGCAGACTTTTAAAAGTTCTGATTTTGTGCTCCGTTGCTCCACCGCTTGCCAGGAACCTGCCCTTCCACCGTGGTCTATCTCACCGTTGCTTTGGATTCACTTCTTTGCATGTCCCACCTTTCAGAAAGTGGTCAATTTTCTGTTTCTAGAATTGCTGCTCTTCTTCTCTTCGATCTCCTGTTGGAATTGTGTGTTCAGAATGGTTTTGTAAACTATCTCACTGATCTCCTGCTACCTGATGTCATCTCAGCCTGCTACTTCTCCACAATTTTGACTCCTCTGATACAGTAATTTTAATAGAATATTTATTTATTTTCTGTTCATGGGAAATAGATTTTTAATAATTTTTGCTGTATGGACTTTTATTCTGTACAAATGACTTTTAGATTCAACATTTATCTCATTTTAACAACTTTATTGATATATACTCCTCGTACAATACAATTCACTTATTTAAAATATATAATGTAATATTTTTTGGTATAGAAGGCTGTGAATCATCATTATCTGATTTTGCAACATCTTTGCCACTCTAAAAAGAAACTCCCCTGAGTGTTATACTCAAACAATGAATCATGGAACCCTACATCAAAAACTAATGAGGGGCACCTGGGCGGCTCAGTGGGTTAAAGCCTCTGCTTTCAGCTCAGATCGTGATCTCAGGGTCCTGAGATCAAGCCCCACATCAGGCTCTTTGCTCAGTGTGAAGCCTGCTTCCCTTCCTCTCTCTCTGCCTGCCTCTCTGCCTACTTGTGATCTCTGTCTGTCAAATAAATAAATAAAAATCTAAAAAAACAAACAAACAAAAAACAAACTAATGATACACTATATGGTGACTCACATAATAAAAAAAATAAATAAATAAAATATAATAAAAAAGAAGAAACTTCATACCTGATTTAGTCACTTCTCATTCACCAGCAGTCCCAGTCAAGTGTAACCTACTTTCTGTTTGTGGTTTTTTATTTCTTTTCCTTTTCCTTTTCCTTTTTATTTCTTTTTCTCTTTATCTCTCTCTCTCTCTCTCACTCTTTTTTTGTTTGTTTGTTTGTTTTGTTTTGTCTTGTTTTTAAGAGAAGTAGAGATCAAATTCCAGAGCATTGGCAGCAGGGAGCAGGAAAATGTGAATCTCTTAAGCAGACTCCATGCTGAATGCAGAGCCCAATGTAACCCTCAATCCAGGACACTGAGATCATGATCTGAGATGAAATCAGAGTCCAAGACTGAATAGTCTGAGCCACCAAGGGACCCCAAATCTACTTTCTTTCACTATAGATTAGCTTTTCTAATATTTCATAAAAAATAATTATACAGGGGCGCCTGGGTGGCTCAGTGGGTTAAAGCCTCTGCCTTCGGCTCAGGTCATGGTCCCAGGGTCCTGGGATCGAGCCCCACATCAGGCTCTCTTCTCGGCAGGGAGCCTGCTTCCCCCTCTCTCTCTGTCTGCCTCTCTGCCTACTTGTGATCTCTGTCCATCGGATAAATAAATAAAAAAAAATAATTATACAATATGTTTTCTTTCTTAACCCTTTGAGGAGCTGTCACACTGTTTTCCAAAGTGGTTGCACCATTTAACATTATCACCAGCAACTTATGAGAACCCCAATTTCTCTCCTACCTCACTAAAACAAGATACTGTTTTTTGTTTTATTTTTGTTTTGATTCTTTTTTTATTCTAGACATCCTAGTGGGTGGAAAGTTTATCTCATTATGGATGAGGTTTGTGTTTCCTGTTATCTAAAAGTATTAAACATCTTTTCATGCTCTTTAGCTATTTGTATATTTTTGTGGAGATATAGTTTTTGGCATATATTGCCAGTTTATAAGATTTTTTTTAAATCATTAATTGGTATTATTAAGTTCTTTATACAACTTAATACATCTGAAAACAAGTTCCTTTTCAGATACATGATTTGCAAGTATTTTCACCCAATATGTGGATTGGCTTAACACATCATTGATGACATATTTTTCAATACATAAGTTTTACATTTCAGTGAAATCTAAGGCACTGTTCTGCCTTTTTTTCACTAGACTTGATACAGATTTTTTTTACATATATTGGAAAGGATTTGTTTAATTTTTGTTTGTGTTTTTTAGTAATATATATATATATTTTTCTCTGAGACAATACATATAATGAATTGCAGACCTTTTAAGTATATGGTTTGATGCATTTTAATAAATGTATATACTCCCATAGCCAATAACAAATTCAAGATCTAGAATACTTTCATTAACTCGGAAAATTCTGTCATGCTCCTTTCCAGTTAAGTCCCTCAGGTGCAACTATTTTCCTCATTTCTATCACTCTGTCTTAGTGTTGTCTATTCTATAGCTTCATGCAAATTCAACTATGCATCTACTACTCATAGTGTATGGTCTATTTCTTAAATGATTTATCATACTGACATGTATATCATTAGTCCATTATATTTCTTAGCTGAATATTATTCTGTCTATTATGTCAACTTCTTTCGTTCAAGTGCAGTGTATTTGCCTTTAATGTGATTATTCAATTTGGTGGAATAAGTTCATCTTATTCTAGTTTACTTTTCTTTTCCCTTCATAACTTATTTTATTTCTTTTATATATTTTTCTGAGCTAACAGAATAGATGGAGTTTGCCTAATACTAAATTTTTGTCGTCTTCTTAACATCTTTTTAATAGTTGACTGTTTTTAGAGCAGTTTCAGGTTCACAGGAAAACGGAGCAGAAGCAATGGAGATCTCCTTCATCTCTTCTGATTACAAAATAGGCAGAGGGACTGAATAGAACTTTTCCCAAAGATACACAAGTGGTCAACAAGTACAACAAAAGGTGCTCAATAACACTCATTCTCAGAGAAATGTATATCAAAATCATAATGACATATCACTTCACATCTGTTAGACTGACTATTATCGAGAACATAAGAGATACAAAATGTTAAAGAGGATGTAGAGTAAAGGGATCCCGTGTATCTCATTGAATGGTATGTAAATTTATACAGTCATTATGGAAAAGAATAAAAAGGTTCCTCCAGGAAGTAAAAGGGGAACGACCATCCTTCAATCCTACCGTTGGGTAGATATCCAAAGGATCAGAAATCATGATTGTGAAGGGCTGCCTGTGTTCCCAGGTTCATTGCATCATTCTTCACAGTAGCCAAGGCGTGGGTACAACCTCATCCCTGACTGATGAATCAATATAGGAAATGCGAGACATATATAATTCAGACTTTAAATAGAGGAAAATTCTGCCATTTGCCATAACATAGATGGAGCTGAAGGACGTGATGTTAAGTGAAGCAATGGGACACAGAAAGAGAAATACTACATGAACTCACTTAAATGTGGAAATGATATAGTTCAATTCACAGAGTCAGAGAGTATAATGGTGGTTATCAGGGGCCAGGGATTGGGGG
>JAHRIG010000144.1:1083433-1177265 GCA_020311275.1 Eira barbara
GACACCAACAGTAGGTTGATCCTATAGGTGTCCATGCAAGCAAGTTTCAGCAAGGGTTGCAGATCACAGCAGTAATGATCAATCAAATTGGGTCCACAGAAAGGCAGTCTCAAGGCCAGGATAATCTGGGCTATAGAATGGATAAAAGACCCTATCCATGCGAGAATAATAAGGACTGTGCAGACCTGTCGTCTCATGATGGTTGGGTAATGTAAGGGCTTACAGATGGCCACATAACGATCAGCAGCCATGAAGATGAGCACAAAGACATCCATGCAGCCAAATAAATGTAGGGCAAAGACTTGAGTCATGCACTCATTGTACGTTATGATTTTTTTTGTGGATAGTGAATCTGCAATTAGTCTGGGGGCTGTGGATGTTGAGAAGCAGGAATCAGCAAGGGACAAATAAAACAGAAAAAAGTACATGGGGCTCCCAAGTGTAGGGCTGTACTTGATGGTCACAATAATAAGCAAATTCCCTACCACAGTTCCCACATAAAAAATGAAGAAGATTACAAATACCATTTTCTGTCTCATGGGATTTTGGGTCAATCCTAACAGTATGAACTCAGATACACTGTTGTTTTGTGGCATTATTTCAGGCAAAGCAGAGAAATAGAAGTTTAGAAATAATCTACAGATAAAAAGTATTATGAAATGACTACTCCATTTGGAGATCAATCCATATGATCATGGATGTGTCAATTACCAGTGTTGAGTCCCTTACCTTCTGTGTTGTTTTCTTCTGAATCAGGTGGGAGTCATAATATTTACTCACAATCTATTCACCTGAGTGCTTAGAGAAACAATGAAATATGTAAATAATAAAAATGTATGTGATTCTTCAGGTATAATAAACATTAATCTGGGGGATTGGTATGAGTTGGTACCTTTCTGAAGTGAAGATCTCTCTTTAGTTTACAGCAAGGATATATTAGGACAGGATGTTGCAAATAGAGAAAGCTCCTGCATGATTTACATAATGCTCTTTCACAGTATTTGAGCCTTGTGTTCAGTTACGAAGTATCTTCCAGTAAGTATTCTGAACAATCAAGAAACGATGTAGAAACTTTTGATAGTGTTTTCCAATAGGACACCTAAAAGAGAGAGAGAGAGATGAGAGAGAGAGAGAGAGAGAGAACAAGAGAGAAACAAACAATATTTTAGCTGTGAACATTCAGTCATTTGGTCCAGTCCATCATTAAATTTATTTTAATCTGTCAGCTTCAGTGTTTATTTCCTGTACTTTAAAACACAATAATTTCTAGTTGTTTAGAGTTTTAAATTCAGTTTCTACCACAAACGTTTTACATTTTTTATGTTATATTATGTTGTCCAAAGTTACACTCTTCATTTCTTTCATATTTTAATGGGTCTTTCAGCATATTTTTTTTTAAGACACAAGGAGTGACTGAGACTAAAATGAAGAATAGAGAACATTGGGATGAATCAAAGTATTTTTTTTTCAAATTAAATTGTATTTTAAGTACCAGATTTTAAAAAATGAGTTAAGGAAGCTCCAAGTCATAGCTTAAACTTTTCAATAGAATTCCTGGAATCTATTTTCTGGAGTATCTCGTACTCTGGCTTCAGTAAGAGAAGATAGAAAAAAGAAAGGAACTAATATTTATTTATATATACTAAACATTGGAATAAAACTTCACCATCCTATTTACATACATTTTCCAAATAGTACCACAATAAAATGCTTAAGTGCCAGTGCATCTACATTTATTTACATCGGGTATTACAGAGAAAGTATAATTTTGTCATATATAAATGGATTTCAGAGATCAATCTTTAAAAACACAATTAATAGGGTTTCTGGGTGTCTCACTCATTTTTATCCCACCCTTGGTTTTTATTCAGGTTGTGATCTCAGGGTCGTGTAATTGAGTCAACAGCTGGGCTCCTTGCTGGGCATAGAGGCAGCTTAAGATTCTATCTCACCCTCTCCCTCTGCTTCTTTCCCTGTTCAAGATGTCCCTTTCTTTCTAAATAAATAGACAAAATCTTTAAAAAAATGAAAATGAAAATGGACCAAAGAGCTAATTCCAAAAGAAAATCTTCTTATTAAACATAGTTTGAAAATATTATCAATTTCAATAATGGAAAAATACATTCAATTTAAATTCCAATCATATATCCTTTCACCTATCATATTAATAAAGTGACCTTTTTGATACATGTATTTTAACAAACACAGATGAAAATGATGTAGTAATTGATCCCACACATTCTTGGTAGGAGTTTAAGGGAATGCAATCTCTCAGGGAGTGATTCCCAGTATTGATATTTCCATGTCACATAGGCTCAGGTCTAGCATTTCCATTTGCTGCAAGTAATCTCACTCAGAGGCACAAAGACAATCACAGCAGTAATTTCTTTGTTGGAAAAAGGTGAGAGACCACTTCAATGCCCATAAGAATGAAGCTTAATGAATCAAGAATGGTATTTTATGCAATCATAAAAAAAAAGGAAGCAGATATATATTCAATGTTTTCTAAAATATGTTGAAAAGTTATAGAGTTCTGAACTGTATGCTGAGGATGGTAATATTTTGATTTGCTCCAGAATAATATATCACACACACACACACACGGACTCATATCCATTAGTTTTATTTAAGAGAGCATGGGGATAGCAGAATATTTGTGTCCTCAGGGTATGGAAATTGCATTCTTAGAATCAAAGTAAGGTGGATTACTTACCTTTTTAAAATACCCCCTTAGGTTGTTGAAAATACATCATAACGATGTTGCATGTAAAATAAAGCTTTTAAATACCTTCTCTTAGTAAATGCTTTTTTAATCACCTTGGTATATTAGTGATTCTTAACAACTGTCTTCTGACATAGGATTCAGGGACAGCAAGATTCCTAGGACCAGAGAGGGTGAGTCACTGTAGAGACAGTTCTGGACTCACAGCTCTTAACCACATCATGCCCCAACCACACTGCCATTCACTATGATTTCCCTGCACTCATAGGAGTTTGCCAGATATGCTCTTTGTCCAACTCTTCAGCAAACAGGAGTGAAAACTTGTCTGTGGTTTCTAACAGTTAAATATTATAAAAAGGGATCTATCTGTCTCTCCACCCATCTCCTTATTGATATATACTGTATTTATCATCTATCTATCCATCAACCATCTATCATCTATCATCCTTATCCATCCAGACCTATTGATCTATCTATATAACAGAGACACAGACTGAGACATTTGTATAGTTCACATAATAACAGATATGAAAGGCTCACATTCAAAGGAAGCAACGTGAGAGACAATTTTTATCTGTTTACTGTTAAATTTATCATCTAGGAAGAAGGCGCATATTTATTAATAAATATTAATAAAGTGAATGAAAGATTTAGGAGAGTTTCCTGTTGATACAATCCAATAGTTTTCAGTCCCATCCAATACTCACTTACCGCCTAAAAGGCAAGCCGGCTCCATCCCAAGTAAAATCATTATCTCCATGGAGCACTTCTTGGACACTCAAATAGATATTATTTCTATTTTCTTATCTCCACCAGGAGCTCCTGGGCATTTCTATCACTCGGTGTTCTCAGTTTCCATTGTAATCTATGTCTAGAAAACCCCCTAAACTTTCTATCCTTCCACAAATGGCTTTTATGTGTCAGATGCACACTGTGGCATTAATCAGATTAATTTTCTGTGAGTTAGATACATAGTTATGTTAATCCCTAACACAAATCTTAGCAACTTTGATAAGAGTTTACCTGAAGGTTAGGATGTTCTGTTCTCCTTCTTTCTTCTAAAGGTAATTTGGCTACTCTTTGCTCAAATGAGAATTAAAAAAAAAAAAAAAGTGTTTCTAAAACTCTGTCTGATCTCATTTGATGTCACTGAAGCTCAGGTTCTCACCTGCATGCCTGAAAAAGTTGGTCCCAGATGCATCCCACACTTTCTGAAATCAAATCTCACATGGAATGTTGACTGGGAAATGCTTTCTTTTTGGCTTTACTGCAGTAGTATTTAAACATGAATGATAGAAAATATAGGAATCTGGTGAAGGTAATTCCCTAAAGTCGCCCTTCCTTTTTTTTTTTTTTTTTCCTTTTCCCCCCTTCGTTTTAATTAAGAATCCTGAGCTAGAATTAGTATAGAACTTAATCCTCAATATGTATTAACAGGTTATGGGAAAAAGGTGATCTCTTCTTGAAATTAAAGGTTATTATTTGGGCCAATAAGGACATCATTTGGCTAGAATTTAAAAAATAATAATAATAAAAACAGCAATTATCTAGTGATCTAGTGGCTAGGACATGGTTCTTAATTCCATTATCCAAGAAAATGAATAGAATTTCTTAAGTAAATGGCTGATTCTAAGTCTGTGACAGGGAATGTCCAAGATGAACTAGAGCATCTCGGAGTGATGGAAGTTAAGGAAGTGCTAACGCACACAGACACACAGACGCAGACACACACACACAAACACACACACCGTGATGAAAATATGGCAAAGCAACACAAGAGCAATGGGAAGAGCCCCTGGTGACAAAAGCTGGAAAAAATTGAGGAACACAAAAGTGACTCTGAATTGAAATATAACTCATAGTTTATATAACCCACAAGTTCATAATGATATTAAAAACTTAAATAAGTAAATATTCAATGGTGGAAAATAGACAAATCTCCCGTAATAAAGGAATCCCTAATGATACTGTACTTACTCTGCTCTCAAAGGATTGTAGGCTAATTCTCAGTCTCTTATTTGTAGAGTGTACACAAATGAGTTCCATCCAAAAGACTCACTGTGGTGTGGGATGGAAGGAGTCATTTTAGAATGGAGGAATGTGGAAAACACTACCATAACCAGGTGGTCAAGGTTAACAACGGTGATGAGTCACATTGAACATATGTACCCACTGGCATGATCTGATGCAAATGGAACTTGGCCTCTGTGATCTTTCTCCTAATAACCCATAACCCTGCCTGATCTTGAGTAAAATACCAAACAAACCCCAGGTGAAGATTTTTATATAAAATGTCTTACCAGTTCTGCTCGAAACTGTCAAGTTCATTAAAAACGAGAACAGTTGAGCAGAATTATTGTGATGTGCACTGCGTTAGCTATAGAAATGTAGCATTTTATTTTACATACCTCAAAATAATAAAATGCTGTATGTTAATTGTACTTGAAATAAATAAGAGTATATCTAGAAAAATTCACTGTCTGGAGGTGCTAAAGAAGATATGTCAACTGAATTTAATGTGGTATTCTGGATGAGATTCTGGAGGAGAAAAATGCCATTAGTGAAAGTAATCTGACTAAAATATGGTTGTTGATTCAAAATAATGTGTTCCCATGAAGTTAATTACTTGTGAACTAATGTACTTTTACATTAAGATGGTAACAGAAGAAACTGAGCACAGAGCATGTGGGAAATCTCTTTTTCACCATTTCCCTGTTAATATAAACCCATTATAAAATATGAGATTTTTTAAACATAAATGGCTTGTTTCACGTAATATGCCATCAAAGTGTATTTCTGTTGTAGCATGACTCAGGAACCTTCCTTTTCTATGCTGAATAATATTTCACCGTATGTGTGCTACATTTTGTTTGTTCATATGTTGATGGACACTTGGGTGGCTTACCTATTTTTGCTAATATGACTATTGCTGATATGGACATGAGGGTACACATACCTCTTCCAATCCCCACTTCTGATGCTTTTGTTATATACCTGGAGGTGGAAATTAGAGATCACTTGATCATTGTATTGTTAACTTTCTGGAATGTCACACTGTCCTTCACAGTGATCTCACCATTTTTATATTTATGAACAGTATGAACATAAGTGTTTAGTGATGTTGGGTATTTTCTCATCTGTTCATTGCCCATTTGTATGTATATATTTTTTTTAAGATTTTATTTATTTATTTGACAGACAGAGATCACAAGTAGGCAGAGAGGTAGGCAGAGAGAGAGGGAGAAGCAGGCTCCCCACTGAGCAGAGAGCCCGATGTGGGGCTTGATCCCAGGACCCTGGGATCATGACCTGAGCTGAAGGCAAAGGCTTTAACCCACTGAGCCACCCAGGTGCCCCTTGTATGTATATTTTTTAATAAATGTTTATTCAAGAGTTTTGTTGATATCGAGTTTTAGGAATTATGTGAGTTGCCTTTTCACTCTATTGATTGTGGCCTTTGATGCATAGAAGTTTTCAACTTTGAGCTTATTCAATTTATTCATTTATTTCTTCTGTAAGTTTTTTTTGTGTCATATGCAAGAAATCATTCCTAACATAATGTCTTTAAGGTTTTATTCATTTATATTTTCTTCTCAGTATTTTACGGTTTTAGCTCTAACACTTAGGTTTTGATCCATTTTGAGTTTATTTTGTATATGGTGTAAGTTAAGCCCTACCTTTATTCTTTTGCATATTAATCTCTAGTTTTTCCAAACTATTTGTTGAAAAAAAAAATCCTTTTCCTATTAGACGATGTTGACACACTTGTAGAAAGTCAGGTGATGTTTTGTTTCTGGGATCTCCAATCTAGTCCATTTGTCTGTGTACCTCTCTTAATGCCATTACCACATTGTTTTCATTACTATAACATTATGATAACCTTTAAAATCAGGAGATGTGAGACCCGCAATTTTTCTTTTCAATTTTTTTTTTCTTTTGACTAAAAATCTCTTGAGATTCCACATGAAACTGTCAGCTGGTTTTTCTATATCCTCAAAAATTGCCATCGGAATTTTGATATGGGTTGTATTAAGAGTGTATTGCTTCAGATATTATTGACTTCTAAACAATATTGAGTCTCCTGATCCATGAAGATGTGACATCTTTCAGAGTATACACACAAGCACACACCCACTCACACACACACACAAAAAAATGATCTGTTACAAAGTATTTGGTTTTGTTTAGATGGAAGCTAAAGAGTGCAAAATCTGCAGAGTCAATGTCCAATTTTGAGTCTAAACACCGGAAACTGCTATAAATATCTATAAGATTTGATGTCCCAGGTCAGGTCCATAGGCAGGAGGCCCTGTACATCAGGAAGTTACCGTGTCAGAGTGGAAGCCATCAGACGGGAAGAGCTAATGGTTCAGTTTGCAGGCTTTCAGGGAGGAGAATCCCCTCCTACTCATGGATGGCTAGTCTTGTATAATATTCAGGCCTTCATTTGGTTGGATGAGGAACCACTTTAGTTAGAGCAATCTACTTTATTCACTCTCCCAATACAAAAGTTAATATCATCCAGAAAAATCTTAGTCATCACCAAAAGCAATGGTCAAGCCAAAATCTGAGCATCCTGTGCTCTAGACAAGTTAACATATAAAATTAACCAGTCCATTGATTACCCACACTGTGTGTGTGTGTGTGTCTTTGTGTAATCTCCATAAATCATAACTAATTTCCAAATAAAGACTGTACATGGTTATAATTACACCTAACATTGTACAACTATCCTGCATGCAAATGAAAATACACTAAAACCTCCACAAGAAGGCAAGGTAAAACATTTGGGTGATTTGTACTTTCTCCTTGATATTTAGTTAGCTGAAAACTATGATGGAAAATAAAAATACAAAAAGGATCTGGCACAAATTCAATACATCTTCAGTTTCATGGCAAAGTAATAAGAAAGAGAAAAAAATGCTTTATACAGATAAGTAAATATATATATATATATATGTACATATACACACACACACACACATAAACATATTCAAATATAAAGAATAAATAAAATAATTGCATCTTCATTTTTGTAACAGTCCTATGATTAATTTATAATTAATTTCTTCTATTATTCATTTTGTATTCAATGTGCCTTCAGCAAACAGGAAAGCTGGTTGTGTTTCGTTAGCTGGTGGGGTGACACAAACTTTCATTACTCAAGTGTCTGGGTCATTAGTAGTTCCGCCTTGATTGTGTTGTTTTAGTTTTCCATTGACCTTGATCACAGAGCATGGTGATACTAAATGTAGTCCTATGGATCTCCGGTATTCTAGATATACTCTTCCTTATCTTCACTGTGCAGTAGTAGTCCAATTTCCTCTTGGTTGCAGGATCAGTCACCCCAGCCGGCACAACAACTTACTCCTTTGCCTTTAGATTCAAAGACATGAGCTATCCAAAGTGGTCAGGCAGCAGTCCTAATACTCTGTTCAATAGAATTGTTGTGTCTCCTGCTGAAAACATTTCTCCCATTGGAATGAATACCTTGAAGCAAGAATAGCATACGTAAAAGGGAATAGGAAGCAACAAACTCGATAGTGGGTCACTAGGGTTAATAATGTGTTGCGCTTCTCCCATTTCTACCCTTTGTTTAGAGGTCTGGGTATGGGGGTTCAACAACATATCATGGATGCTGATTCAGAGCATCTAGGGCCTTCCTGAGAAGTGAAGCCCCTTGTTCCAACAAAGGGAGTATTGCTACCTGGGTTTTACTATAACTAATCCTGCAGAAGTTCGTTCCACCATTTTAGGAGACTAATTGCTTCAAAAGGGTGGGAAATATGATAAGACCACTGAATTCCATGAGCTTGGGCCCTTTATGGCACTTCATTTGGTATGAACTAACATTGGTAGTCAGAAGCAATGCTGTGTGAAATGCTATGAATGTGGTTAAAAAATTCTCTAAGGTCTCAATGGTAGTTTTGGCAGAAACATTACATGCAGGGAATGCAAATCCATAACCAAAGGAAGTGTCTATGGGGCAGTAAGAACAAATCACCACCCTTCCATGATGGAAGGAGTCCAATGTAATCAACCTACACGCAGGCTGATCATGCCAAGAAATGTTGCCATATGGGGACTTCAGGTTCTTCTACTGCTGAAAGATTTGGCACTCGGCCATGGTCATGTCCAGGGTAACTTTGGTGGTTGGAAGTTCATGCTGTAGAGATCATGTACATCCTCCATCTCTGCCACCATGACCACTTTGTACATCCACCCATTGAGCTATGATGGGAGTAGATGGGGAAAGCGGCAACCGGTATGCACAAAATGGGTTATCTTATCCACTTTTATATTAAAATCCTCCTCTGCAGGTCAGTCCTTGGTCAGCATGCACAAGGGACAAAGATATTTGTGTGCTTTTACTTATTCAGAGATCTATGTAAACATGCTTCTTCCTCATATTTTCTTGTTACAAATTTTCCATTCTTTTTTTCCAAGTCCCTTATTATTCATCCAAACCTTTGGCCAAAACCCAAGCATCAGTATACTTTCTAAATCTGGCCACTTCTCCTTCTAAGAAAGTGAACACCAGGTACATCGCTTCAAGTTCTACCAAGTGAAAGAAATTCCCTTCAACACTCAACTTCATGGATTTTCCAGAATGTGTCTGCAGAGCTGCATCGAATTACTTTTGAGCTATACCTACATAATACTGCAGAATTTTCTGTACACTAGGGCCATTTTTCTTCTACAGGTGGTCATGTTGAACCCCTCACATGGCCTTTGGTGCAGGGTCGGGGAGAAAGCACTATAGCAAAATTGGGGAATGTTGGGGCACCTGGGTGGCTCAGTGGGTTAAAGCCTCTTCCTATGACTTAGGTCATGATCTCAGGACCCTGAGACCCAACACAAGCCCTGTATTGGACACTCTGCTAAGGGGGGAGCCTGCTTCCTCCCCTCTCTCTGCCTGCCTTTCTGCCTACTTGTGATCTCTGTTTGTCAAATAAATCAATAAAATCTTTTAAAAAAAGATTTTTATAAAAAAAATTGGGGAATGTGATCATTTGGACACTTCATGTAAGTTTTTCTTCAGTTCTGGCTTGGGATAGGTCACTTAATACAGTAGTCCCTCCATATATGTGTGGCGGGGGAGAGATGTGTTTCAAAACCCCCCAGTGGATGTTTGAAACTATAAATAGTACTGAACCCTATATGTACTATTTTTTCATACATGTATACCTAGGATAAAGTTTAATTTCTAAATTAGGCACAATAAGATGTTAACAAAAATAATAATGGAGTAGAAAACTTACAACAACATGTTGTAAAAAAAGAGAGTTATCTGACTATGGTCTCTCTCAAAATGTCTGGGTGTACTGTACTCACCCTTCTTCTTTTGAATATGTGAGATGATAAATTGTCAGTTGTGAAAAAATGCATGGGAACCTTCAAAAGTGTACCCATGTAAACAGTCAGCCTGATGAGGAGGTTTTCCAGGAAATGACTTCGCAGAAGAAATAAATCACCACAAAACAAACTTCAACCTCTAGGTTCTGAAAAAGAGCCCAGGAAGTGAATTCAGTTTCATTGTTCATTTTCTCATGGAATAAATCTAATACACCAAGATAATGAAATTATCTGAAAGAAAAACATAACAAGGAAAAACAACATTTATTTCTCACTCAAAATAAATGGAGAATGATAGCAGTTGGAAAAGGAAAAATGAGTACTCACTGCTGCTTGCCATGAATATTTAGAGAAATTGAGGTGTACATATTTTGATCACTTTACCTCCATTGTTAGCCCATTCATTCACATTATATGAGGAAACAAAGTCCAGAAACATAAAGCCAATTCTCTAAGTCACACATATAACCACAAAAATCAGGCTTTTTAAAGGTCTTTTTTTTAATTGTTTTTCCCATTTGCTTGTTTTTAGAAATTTAGTAGTTCTTATTCTGTCTAAGACAGCCAACTAATTTTGAATCAATTCAGTTAGAGGATATGGTAATGTTCATATATGTGGAAAAGGTCATCCTATCTTTGCCCCAGAATTAAAAACATGTCTCCACATTTTCCCTTCTGAATACTGCCATGAGTGTTCAAGTAGTTGAGTGTGGGTGATCTCCACAGGCTCTTCTTAGAAGACTATGAATTTAAGTACATGAATTTATGGTCCCTTATTTGATATCAAGCTCTTATAGTCAAAAGGTGGTGGGTATAGTTCAAAAGACAAAACTTATACACATCTCCTTCTGAAACCATGGTGTTATAATTTTAGATAAATTATTTAGCTTCATGGGGCTTCTGTTATCCCATTTGCGAAATTAGAAAATCAGTTTTATTATTGATATCACATGAGCAGTTACTTGTACTATCAAATTAAATCCATTCTTTCAGCCTGGGATAGCAATGAATCTCTTACGAAGAGGCAGAGATAAAAGTAGATAAAGCAATCAGAGGAAATGCTGTAGACACATCAAGACCTGTTGGATTTGAAAGAAGGGGAAGTGAAATCTTGGGTAATTTCTTGTCTTCACTCTCAGTGTTTGAGGATTTTCTAGGAAGTACTTTTAAACACCTGTCTGTTAACTAAAAAAAATAAAATAAAATAAAGTCACAGGAAAAAAAAGAAAAGAAAAGGAAGGACTCTGCTCAAAATCTCACTGATTTCTTCATTGTCTTTTTAAATGTTCAGATCTTATGGTAGTTTATCTTATTCTCCAAATCAGGATGTATTAGATATTTCAAAGACATCATCACTGGAAATGCTTTAAATGAATTTAGGAAGAAGGAAGTATCAGATGCATCTTCAGTACTGGGACGTCAAGTGGTCTAGTGAGGCCACCTGAATGTATGTGTGGAAACGTGTATGGGTAATTTTTTTTTTTTTTTAATGGTGATGCATTTTTTTTTCACTTTTTTTTTTTAATTTCTTTACAGCATAACAGAATTCATTGTTTATGCACCACACCCAGTGCTCCCTGCAATATGTGGCCTCTGTAATACCCACCACCTGGCTCCCCCAACCTTCCACCCCCCACCCCTTCAAAACCTTCAGATTGTGCAATAGTTTTGATTTAAACATAAAAGTTCTTACTCTAACTGAGCCACAGATGTAAATGATTCCTCTAGTGGTAGGTTAGGATGGCATTGCACAGTGTAGACCATCATTAGGAATTCTGTCTCTCTGAGGCCACATCTCCTCCAGGTCTGTCTTGTATTTGGCATATAGTTTCTACTCTACTCTCTGCTCTCAGCTGTCACTTTGCCCCAACATTGTGCCTGGCTTTTTCTGCTTTTGAGAAACTGCAAGGCTTTTTTCCCTTAGATCTCTGTATTATGACTAATAGAGTAGTCATTACAAGTGTGTCTTCTCCTATATGGGATGAAACAGTGTTAATATCAATGGTAAAATCATAATAGTAATAATAATTCAGGTTTACACTCAAGAATACACTCTGTTTCTACATGTTCATTCTGCTTTGTTTGTTTCTTCCTTTGACTACCTTCACCATTTCATCTCCCCTTCTTATCCCCCACTGTGGCAACCACCAATACGTTCTATGTAACCGTGAGTTCCGTTTTTTGATAGATTTTTTTTTCTGATTTCCCATGTTAATGAGATCTTACAGTATTTATCTTTCTGTTTGATTTATTTAGCATAATTCCCATAATGATCCATCCATGTTGTCACAAATGGCAATACTCAAAAGGGGAACAATATCTAATTAGGGAACAATATCTAATTTTTATGAGGGCAGACCTTGGGGATTGTTCAGTTGGAGCTGGATTGGCGAGGATCTCCTGGCACTAATGTTTAGTCCTCACCTACACCCTGCATCTTCATTTGGGGCTTTCTTTTATGCTCCTCGAGCACCTGGAGCATGGACTTCTTCCATAGCCCATAGAATCTTTGCCTTTAGTGGGCATCATTGTGCTCTGCACTTGGCTGCTGAAGCACATGTCCTGAGTCTAATTCATAAGGCACCATTTTGCAGATTAGAAACAGTTGGCCTTTTCTTATGTCACATGCTATTTATTTCCAAATAATGAAATTTCTATGAGATATTCTGTATGGATGCTACAAACTAAATTTCCAATATGGTCTTGATCATTTAAAATTTTAATTATGGGATGCCTGGGTGGCTCAGTCAGTGAAGTGTTTGTCTTTGGCTCAGGTCATGGGATCTAGCCCTGCACTGGGCTCCTTGCTTGGTGGGGATCCTGCTTCTGCCTCCACCTGCTTCTCCCTCTGCTTGTCTGCTTGCTCTTTCTCTGAGAAGTAAATAAATAAAGAATAAAGAATAAAATAAAAAATTTTGTTATGATTATTTTTTATAAACATATAATGTATTTTTATCCCCAGGGGTACAGGCCTGTGAATCGCCAGGTTTACACACTTCACAGCAATACCATAGCAATACCCTCCTAAATATCCATAACCCCACCCCCCGCTCCGGACCTCCCTCCCCCCAGCAACCCTCAGGTTTTTTTGTGAGATTAAGAGTCACTTATGGTTTGTCTCCCTCCTGATCGCATCTTGTTTCAATTATTCTCTGAAACGCCTAACCCCCCATGTTGCAACTCCACTACCTCATATCAGGGAGATCATGTGATAGTTGTCTTTCTCCGATTGACTTATTTCACTAAGCATGATACCCTCTAGTTCCATCCACGTTGTCGCAAATGGCCAGATTTCATTTTTTGATGACTGCATAGTATTCCATTGTATATATATATACCACCTCTTCTTTATCCATTCATCTGTTGATGGACGTCTAGGTTCTTTCAGTTTGGCTATTGTGGACATTGCTGCTATAAACATTTGGGTGCACGCACCCCTTTGGATCACTACGTTTGTATCTTTAGGGTAAATACCCAGTAGTGCAATTTCTGGGTAATAGGGTAGCTCTATTTTCAACACCCTGAGGAACCTCCATGCTGTTTTCCAGAGTGGTTGCACCAGCTTCCATTCCCACCAACAGTGTAGGAGGTTTCCCCTTTCTCCGCATCCTCACCAGCATCTGTCATTTCCTGACTTGTTAATTTTAGTCATTCTGACTGGTGTGAGGTGGTATCTCATTGTGGTTTTGATTTGTATTTCCCTGATGCCGAGTGATGTGGAGCACTTTTTCATGTGTCTGTTGGCCATCTGGATGTCTTCTTTACAGAAATGTCCGTTCACGTCTTCTGCCCATTTCTTGATTGGATTATTTGTTCTTTGGGTGTTGAGTTTGCTAAGCTCTTTATAGATTTTGGATACTAGCCCTTTATCTGATATGTCATTTGCAAATATCTTCTCCTATTCTGTCAGTTGTCTTTTGGTTTTGTTAACTGTTTCCTTTGCTGTGCAAAAGCTTTTGATCTTGATGAAATCCCAATAGTTCATTTTTGCCCTTGCTTCCCTTGCCTTTGGCGATGTTCCTAGGAAGACGTTGCTGTGGCTGAGGTCGAAGAGGTTGCAACCTGCGTTCTCCTCAAGGATTTTGATGGATTCCTTTCTCACATTGAGGTATTTCATCCATTTTGAGTCTATTTTCATGTGTGGTGTAAGGAAATGGTCCAATTTCATTTTTCTGCATGTGGCTGTCCAATTTTCCCAACACCATTTATTGAAGAGGCTCTCTTTTTTCCATTGAAAATTCTTTCCTGCTTTGTCAAAGATTAGTTGACCATAGAGTTAAGGGTCTATTTCTGGGCTCTCTATTCTGTTCCATTGATCTATGTGTCTGTTTTTGTGCCAGTACCATACTGTCTTGATGATGACCGCTTTGTAATAGAGCTTGAAGTCTGGAATTATGATGCCACCAACATTGGCTTTCTTTTTCAGTATACCTTTGGCTATTCGAGGTCTTTTCTAGTTCCATATAAACTTTAGGATTATTTGTTCCATTTCTTTGAAAAAAAATGGGTGGGATTTTGATAGGGATTGCATTAAATGTGTAGATTGTTTAGGTAGCATAGACCTTTTCACAATATTTGTTCTTCCGATGCATGAGCATGGAACATTTTTCCATTTCTTTGTGTCTTCCCCAATTTCTTTCATGAGTACTTTATAGTTTTCTGAGTATAGATACGTTGCCTCTTTGGTTAGGTTTATTCCTAGGTATCTTATAGATTTGGGTACAATTGTAAATGGGATTGACTCCTTAATTTCTTTTTCTTCTGTCTCGTTGATGGTGTAGAGAAATGCAACTGATTTCTGTGCATTGATTTTATATCCTGACACTTTACTAAATTCCTATACAAGTTCTAGTACTTTTGGAGTGGAGTCTTTTGGGCTTTCCACACATAGTATCATATCGTCTGTGAAGAGTGATAGTTTGACTTCTTCTTTGCCGATTTGGATGCCTTTAATTGCTTTTTGTTGTCTGATTGCTGAGGCTAGGACTTCTAGTACTATATTGAATAGCAGTGGTGATAATGGATATCCCTGCCATGTTCCTGACCTTAGCGGAAAAGCTTTCAGTTTTTCTCCATTGAGAATGATATTTCCAGTGGGTTTTTCATAGATGGCTTTGATAATATTGAGGTATGTGCCCTCTATCCCTACACTTTGAAGAGTTTTGATCAGGAAGGGATGCTGTACTTTGTCAAATGCTTTTTCAGCTTCTATTGAGAGTATCATATAGTTCTTGTTCTTTCTTTTATCAACGTGTTGTATCACATTGATTGTTGCAGATGTTGAATCAACCTTGCAGTCCTGGAATAAATCCCACTTGGTCATGGCGAATAATCCTTTTAACGTATTGTTGAATCCTACTGGCTAGTATTTTGGTGAGAATTTTCGCATCTGTGTTCATCAAGGATATTGGTCTGTAATTCTCTTTTTTGGTGGGATCCTTGTCTGGTTTTGGGATCAAGGTGATGCTGGCCTCATAAAATGAGTTTGGAAGTTTTCCTTCCTTTCTATTTTTTGGATCAGTTTCAGGAGAATAGGAATTAGTTCTTCTTTAAATGTTTGGTAGAATTCCCCTGGGAAGCCATCTGGCCCTGGGCTTTTGTTTGTTTGGAGATTTTTGATGACTCTTTCAATCTCCTTACTGGTTATCGGTCTGTTCAGGTTATCTATTTCTTCCTGGTTCAGTTGTGGTAGTTTATATGTCTCTAGGAATGCATCCATTTCTTCCAGATTGTCAAATTTGTTGGCGTAGAGTTGCTCATAGTATGTTCTTATAATTGTGTGTATTTCCTTGGTGTTAGTTGTGATCTCTTCTCTTTCATTCCTGATTTTATTTATTTGGGTCCTTTCTCTTTTCTTTTTTATAAGTCTGGCCAGGGGTTTATCAATCTTATTAATTCTTTCAAAGAACCAGCTCCTAAATTTGTTGTATAAGTCTGGCCAGGGGTTTATCAATCTTATTAATTCTTTCAAAGAACCAGCTCCTAAATTTGTTGATTTGTTCTATTTTTGTTGTTGTTGTTGTTGTTGTTTTTATTTCATTGATTTCTGTTCTCGTCTTTATTATTTCTCTTCTCCTGCAGGGTTTAGGCTTTCTTTGTTGTTCTTCTCCAGCTCCTTTAGGTGTAGGGTTAGGTTGTGTATTTGAGACCTTTCTTGTTTCTTGAGAAAGGCTTGTACTGCTATATATTTTACTTTCAGGACTGCCTTTGCTGTGTCCCACAGATTTTGAACCACTGTGTTTTCATTATCATTTGTTTCCATGATTTTTTTCAATTCTTCTTTAATTTCCTGGTTGACCCATTCTATCTTTAGAAGGATGCTCTTTAGTCTCCATGTATTTTGGTTCTTTCCAAATTTCCTCTTGTGGTTGAGTTCTAGCTTCAGAGCCTTGTGGTCTGAAAATATGCAGGGAATGATCCCAATCTTTTGATACTTCTTTAGACCTGATTTATGACCCAGGATGTGATCTATTCTGGAGAATGTTCCATGTGCACTAGAGAAGAATGTATATTCTGTTGCTTTGGGATGGAATGTTCTGAATATATCTGTGATGTCCATCTGCTCGAATGTGTCATTTAAGGCCTTTATTTCCTTGTTGATCTTTTGCTGGATGATCTGTCCATTTCAGTGAGGGAAGTGTTAAAGTCCCCTTTATATTTATATTATTGTATTACCGTTGACATGTTTCTTTGATGTTGTTATTAATTGATTTATATAGTTGTCTGCTCCCATGTTAGGGGCATAGATATGTAAAATTGTTAGATCTTGTTGTTGGACAGACCCTTTGAGTATGATATAGTGTCCTTCCTCATGTCTTATTATAGTCTTTGGCTTAAAATCTAATTGATCTGATAGAAGGATTGCCACCCCAGCTTTCTTTTGATGTCCATTAGCATGGTAAATTGTTTCCCGCCCCCTCACTTTAAATCTGGAGGTGTCTTTGGGCCTAAAATGAGTTTCTTGTAGGCAGCATATTGATGGATTTTGTTTTTTTATCCATTCTGATACCCTGTTTCTTTTGATGGGGGAAATTTAGCCCATTAACATTCAGGGCAACTATTGAGAGATATGAATTTAGTGCCATTGTACTGCCGATAAGGTGACCGTTACTCTTCATTGTCTCTGTTCCTTTCTGACCTACTACTTTTAGGCTCTCTCTTTGCTTAGAGGACCCCTTTCAATATTTCCTGTAGAGCTGGTTTGGTGTTTGCAAATTCTTTCAGCTTTTGTTTGTTCTGGAAGCTTTTTATCTCTCCTTCTATTTTCAATGATAGTCTAGCTGGATATAGTATTCTTGGCTACATGTTTTTCTCATTTAGTGCTCTGAATATCTCATGCCAATTATTTCTGGCCTGCCAGGTCTCTGTGGATAAGTCTGCTACCAATCTAATATTTTTACCATTTTATGTTACAGACTTCTTTTCCCGGGCTGCTTTCCGGATTTTCTCTTTGTCACTAAGACTTTTAAATTTTACTATTAGGTGATGGGTTGTGGACCTATTCTTGTTGATTTTGAAGGGGGTTCTCTGCACCTCCTGGGTTTTGATGTTTGTTCCCTTTGCCATATTAGGGAAATTCTCTCCAATAATTCTCTCCAATATAACTTCTGCTCTCCTCTCTCTTTCTTCCTCTTCTGGAATCCCAATTATTCTAATGTTGTTTTGTCTTATGGTGTCACTTATCTCTTGAATTCTCCCCTCGTGGTCCTGTAGCTGTTTGTCCCTCTTTTGCTTTGCTTCTTTATTCTCTGTCATTTGGTCTTCTATGTCACTAATTCTTTCTTCTGCCTCATTTATCCTAGCAGTAAGAGCCTCCATTTTTTATTGCACCTCATTAATAGCTTTTTTAATTTCAGCTTGGTTAGATTTTAGTTCCTTTATTTCTCCAAAAAGGGCTTTTATCTCTCCAGAGAGGGTTTCTCTAATATCTTCCATGCCTTTTTTGAGCCCGGCTAGAACCTTGAGAATCATCATTCTGAACTCTAGATCTGACATATTACCAGTGTCCGTATTGATTAGGTCCCCAGCCTTCGGTACTGTCTCTTGTTCTTTTTTTTATGGTGAGTTTTCCCGCCTTGTCATTTTGTCCAGATAAGAGTATATGAGAAAATAAAATACTAAAAGGGTGGCAAAGACCCCAGGAAAATTCGCTTCAACCAAATTAGAAGAGACCCCAAATCATGGGGGGGGAGAAAGGGGATAAAAAGAAGTTCAGGAAAAAAAAATTAAAAAAGAATACAAATAAAGAAAAAATATACAAAGGAGAAAAAATATATATATTAGATAAACTAGTTAAAAAATGTTAAAAAAAGAAAAGGGTAAAAGTTTAAAAAATTTATCAGAAGAAAAAAAAATTAAAAAAAAATTAACCACAAGACTAAAGAATCATGGGGAGAAAGCCATGAGTTCTGTGCTTTGCTTTTTCCTCCTCTAGAATTCTGCTGCTCTCCTTGGTAGGTGAACTTGGTTTTGACTGGATTTCTTGTTGATATTCTGGGGCAGGGACCTGTTGTAATGATTCTCGAGTGTCTTTGCCAAAGACGGAATTGCACCACCCTTACCAGTGGCCGGGCTAAGTAATCCGCTTGGGTTCGCTTTCGGGAGCTTTTGTCCATTGAACCCTTTCCGTAGAGTTTCAGAGGATGGGAATGAAAATGGCAGCCTCCCCATCTCCAGCCCGAAGGAGCCGAGAGCCCAGGACCCCACTCCTCAGTGCGTCCTCAGAGAAAACAGTCCAATCACTCCTGTCTTCCTGGCCTCTGGCCGTGCTCCAAGCTCAACTAGCCTGTGACTGTTTCAAGGTAACCCCGAGCTGAGAGGTCACTCCTCAGCTCTGTCTCTGTAGCCACCTTCCCCGGTCTAATACCTGCGAGCTCTGTGACACTCAGACATCCCCGATCCTTCTGTGACCCCACGGAAGCTGGGGCCATGCTGACCCCACATAGGCATCACCTTGGTTTAGCCTCTGGAGCAATGTTCCTCAGTGGAGCAGACTTTTTAAAGTCCTGATTTTGTGCTCCATTGCTCCGCCACTTGCCAGGAGCCAGCCCCTCGCCCCATGGTCTATCTTCCCGTTGCTTTGGATTCAATTCTCCACAGGTCCTACCTTTCAGAAAGTGGTTGATTTTCTGTTTCTGGAATTGCTGTTCTTCTTCTCTTTGATCTCCCATTGGATTTGTAGGTGTTTTCCATGGTTTGATAAGCTATCTAGCTGATCTCCTGCTACCTGATGTCATCTCAGCCTGCTACTTCTCTGCCATCTTGACTCCCCCAAGAATAAAATAAAATTTTAATTGTAATGGAGTTCCAAGTTATACACTAACTTTTAAGAATATTTATATATCTTTTGTTCCTGGGAAATTAATTTTTAAGAATAGTTACTATATGACCTTTTATTCTGTACAAATGATCACTAGGATTACATTTACCTGCTTTTAATGGTTTTATTGGGATACATACAACATACTAAACAATTTACTTATTTAAGTATATAATAGTATAGAAGGCTGTGAAACAACCAGCATTAACTAATTTCACAAAATCTTTGACACTCTAAAAAGAAACCTTATTCCTTTGCCCCTTTTAGTCACCTGTTATTCCTCTCTGTCACCATAACTATCAGTCCTATGAAAATAGCATTCTATTTTTTATATTTATATTCATTTATTTATTTATTTATCTTAAGAAAGAGAGCTCACCTTCAGGAGTAGTAGGGGAGAGGCAGGAGAGATTCTTAAGCAGACTCCATGGTGGGTGTAGAGCATGATGGGGCCTAATCCCATGATCATGAGTTCATTATCTGAGCTGAAATTGAGTCTGAGCCTGAACAGACTGAGCCAGAAAGGATCCCCATAATCCACTTTATTACTCTATAGATTAACTTTTCTAGACATGTCATATAAAAGGAATTAAGTATGTTTTCTTTTTTAACCTATTTCTTTCATTTAGTATTAAGTTCTGCGCATTAGTTTCACCCATATTGTGGCAATGATGAGTATTTGTTTCCTTTTTGTTGATGAATAACCTTCCATTTTATGAATATAACATTGACCCATTCATCAGTTGTTTGAACTGTAGGTGTTTCCTCATTTTCGCTCTTATGACTAATGCTGTTATGAATATTGGTTTACAAGTTTATGTGAAGATATATGTAATTTCCCTAGCGTAGTTGTTTAAGATGAGAATAGCTAGGCCATTGTTATTCTATGTTTAATCTTCTGAGGCACTTCCACATTGTTTTCCAAAGTGGTTGCACCACTTAACATTACTACAAACAATTCATGAGAACTCTAATTACTCCACCGCCTCACTAAAACTCATTATTACCTGACTGTTCTGATTCTAGACATCCTAGTGGGTGGAAAGTGGTGTCTTATGATGATTGAGGATTGCATTACCAATTATCTGAAGGTGTTAACATCTTCTCATGTTCTTTGGGACATTTGTATATTTTTTTTGGAGTAGGGTTTATTCAGGTATTTTGCCAGTTTTTGATTTGGGTTTAAGCTTTTTTTTTTTATTGTTAAGTGGTAGGAGTACTTTATAGAGTCTGAAAACAAGTTCCTTATCAGATACATAATTTGAGAAAAAAATGTTGTCTTGGTGGCTCAGTTGGTTAGGCATCTGTCATCTGCTCAGGTCATGATCTCAGTCAGGGTGCTGGGATCAAGCCCTGCATTAGGCTCCCTGCTCAGTGGGGAGTCTGCTTCTTTCTCTCCCTCTCCCCCAGCTTCTCCTCTTACTTTATCTCTCAAATAAGTATAATCTTTAAAATATATACATACATGATTTACAAGTATTTCCTCCCACTATGTGGATTGACATTACACTTCATTGATGATGTAATTTTCAGTACAACAGGCATTAATTTTTATGAAGCCTTAAGGCAGCCATTCAAAGTCACTATGAGGTACTCTTTTGCAATAAAATATTTGTATATTTTCCACTCAAGGGAATGAAATTTTTAATGACAGTCACTGTTCTGCTTTTTTTTTTTTTTTTCTATGAAAATGATCACTAAATTTGAAAGGGATTTTTTTTTTTTGGAGGAGACTTAGTTATATCAGAAAGGTGTTATTTTAGTAATATAAATCTTTTTGTGAGACAAATTTTACATATAATGAAATGCACACCTTTTTAAATGTAAAGTTTGATGAGTTTTGATAAATGTATTGCTCACATAGTCATTAAGAAATTCAAGACCTAGAATACTTTCATTAACCCAGAAAATTCTGTCATGCTCCTTTTCAGTTAATTGCCTCAGATGCAACTATTGTCCTGATTTGTATCACTCTGTTTTAGTGTTGTCTTTTCTTCATCTTCATGAAAATTGAATCACAGCATTTACTCATGGTGCATGCTCTCTGTTTTGGGGCTCATCATATTGTAATGTATATCATTAGTCCATTACTTTTCTTTGCTGGAGATTATTCTGTCTATCCTGCCAACTTGTGCCTTTCAAGTGCAGTGTATTTGAATTTAAGGCAATTGTTAAATTTTGGGGAGTAAGTTCATATTATTTTAGTTTACATTTTTGTCCTCTTTGTAACTTATTTTACTTCTTTTCTATATTTTTTTGAGTTAATGGAGTAAATGGTTTTTGTCTATTATTCAATTTTCCCTTCTTCACATCTTCTTTATTTTTATTTTTTTTTATAAAACTTCTGTAAATCTCTATTTTTTAGGGCAGTTTCAGGTTCACAGCAAAACTGAGCCAAAGCTATGTGATTTCCTTCATCTCCTCTGCTTAAAAAATAGGCAGAGGGACTGAACAGACATTTTCCAAAGACATAAAAATGGCCAACAGGTACATCAAAATGTGCTCAACATCATTTATCATCAAGGAGACGCAAATCAAAATCATAATGAGATATCACATCACCTCTCTGGTTTCCCAGAAAATGACCTTGTAAAAGAATGAAACCACGAAGAAATGAACTTCTTGCTTCCAGGTACTGAGAAAGACCCCAGACCATGAATTGTTACATTATTCTTTTTTTTTCCATGGAATAATTCTAGCACACCCAGTTTGATAAGACAGTGAAGTTATCTGAAAGACAAACATATCAAGGAACAACAACATTTATTTATGATTCAAGATAAATGAAGACTCCTAGTAGTTGCAAAAGGAAAATGGGTACTTACTACTGTTTGGCATAAATGATTAGAGAAATTGAGGTACGCATATTTTGATCATGTTACCTCCATTTTTATTCAATTCATTCACATTCAATGAGGAAACAAAGTCCAGAGACAGAAAACAAATTCTCTCCGTCACACATCTAATCAAGAAACTGCTTTTCTTTTTGATTGAATCTTTGATTTCTGGAAAAATTGCTGGGAAATTGATTTCTAGTTTATACCTGGGAGAAACTGTAATGCAGTCTTCCATACTTCTGCTTTTTGAGTGTAAGCCATTAACTTGACTCTTGACCACTAATATCCTTTCTTATTCCTCTCCTATTCCTACTCATTTCATTCTCCCCATTCTTTTCTTTCTATTCTCTTTGTATTCTCATCAAACCTATTTCTTCCTTTTTCATACGATGTCCAAAATGCCAGACTCTTACCTGTTTCTACTCCTGGAAGGAGCCTATAAACTGCCTATGCCTTTACTAGTTTAATCCCAATTACACAGATGACTTCTTGATCTCACCAGACCTTTTATGAGAGACTATATTCCTTTTCCAATCTGCAAAAAGCCACAAAGGGGGAAAATTAGCCATTGAGTCTCTTTCCCACTGGCCAAAGTTCAGTCCCAGAGTGGGCTATTTGCACTATCAACTGGCCATGTCACTGGACTCTTTCTAGAGTTGTAGAAAAATATAGAGTCCAAATTAGCAGCAGAGGCATTCCAAGGAGAAAACAAACTTGATGGGAAAGCCTCTGTGCATATTAGTTCCCAGTCATGTCACACAGCGTCTACTACCTCAGCAGCAATAGGGAGTATCTCTTGGTAGGATTTCAGAAGTGCCCCCATGAATATGAACCAAAGTCTTGCCAAGTCAGGCCCGCGAGTGACCAGAGATGGAGAAGCGTATCATGATGAAATGCAGGACATTGCTAAGGCATCTTTGGCTATAAGTAACAGAAGTGGAGGAATATGGGTGACATAAAAAAAAATATGAATGTCATGCTTGATCTGTCTCACACTTAGATGTTAGCTTTCATTTGCTTTCTTGGTCAGGTGATGTTCACCTTCATTGCAAAGGGATTTGACTCTTTCCTTCTTTGCCTTTATCAATGGATCCTCCTGAAAACTAGTCATCTTTACAGTTAAGATTAAAAAAAATTTTTTTTTGAACAGTGCTCTCAGATATAGTATATGTTACTTCCCAAATTTAGAGGCTATGAAATTCTGTGTTTCTTTCCTACTCGTAGGAGATATGAATAGAAAACACTACTTTTTTTGATTGAGGGAATCTCTGCATCTCCAGGCCTAATAATTGTCTGATCATGTGATTGTTCCCTGAGACTTCACAACGTTAATCTCCTACTTTCTGCTTTGTGTGAACTTAGTATGTGTGTTAATTACCTACTACTGTATACCAGGAAATAACACTAAGCAAAAAATTAGTGGCTTAAAACAACAAAATTGAATTTCCAAATTAATAGTTTTGTTTTATTTTTCTTTTTTTAAATATTGTTATTTATTTGAGAGAGAGTGTGTGTGCGTGTGTGTGCAGAGTGAGTATGAGAGGGAGAAGCAGACTCCCTGCAAAGTGGAGAGCCCTAGAAGGAGCTTGATTCTGGGACCCTGAGATCATGAACTGAGCCAAAGGCAGATTCTTGCCTGATTGAGCTACCCAATCACCACACAACCTCACCCCTAATTTCTAGTTTTAAATTGCAAACCAAAACCTGAAAGCTTAAAATAAAAGCAATTTATTTGATTATGCTTCTGCAATGTAAGTTGGATTCGGCTGGGTGTTCCTTCTGCTTTCACCTGGGAACATGCTCAGTGTTATGAATGGAGTCTGAATGAAGTACATGGTCCCAGATGATCATGGTTCAAAATGATCACCACAATAAATCTAGTTAGCACCCATCATAACACATAGTTACATGTTTTTCTTATGATGAAAATTTTCAAGAGCTACTCTGTAATTTTGAGATAAAGAATATAGTATTATTAACTACAGTCTCTAGTACATTATTACATTCCCATCAGGTAATATTTGTTTACTTTATAACTGGAAATTTCTTCCCTTGACCACCTTCGCCTATTTCATCTATCCTTCCTATCCCCCACTGTGGCAACCACCAATATGGTCTCTCTATTTAAAAGTTCATTTTGAAAGCAAATTATTATTTAAGATTCCCCATGCTAATCAGATCATATAGTATTTGTCTTCTTTTTTTGACTTATTTATCATAATTCCCATAATGATACATCCATGTGGTAATAAATGGCAATGATCAAAAGGCTAACAATACCTAATTTTTATGAAGGCAGACCTTTAGGGCTGTTTAGTTGGAGCTGGACCAGTCAGGTTGTCCTGACTCAAACATTTGTTCCTCACCCACACCTTTCAGCTCTAGTGGGGGCTTGGTCCTATGCTCCTCAAGTACCTGGAAAATGGACTACTCTAGCAACACATAGAAATTTTGCCTTTAGTGGACAGCACTGTGCTCTGCACTTGGATGCTGAAGCAGATGTCCTGGGTGTAGTTTATATGGCACCATTTGCAGATAGAAACAGATGGCCTTTTCATATGTCACTTGTCATTTATTTCCCAATAATAGAATTTCTATAAGCCATTCTCTGTGAATGATATGAACTGAATTTTCAAATATGATCTTGATCATTTAAAATTTTAATCAGGATGGAGATCCAAGTCACTGTGATACAGTAATTTATTTTTTATTATTTTTATTATTTTTTTTATTAATATACGATGTATTATTAGCCCCAAGGGTACAGGTCTGTGAATCACCAGGTTTACACACTTCACATCACATACCTTCCCAAATGTCCATAAACCCGCACCCTCTCCCTGCCCCCCTCTCCCCAGCAACCATCAGTTTGTTTTGCGAGATTAAGAGTCTTTTATGTTTTGTTTCCCTCCCAATCCCATCTTGTTTCTTTATTCTTTTCCCACCCCCCAAATCTCTCACATTGCCTCTCAACTTCCTCATATCAGGGAGATCATATGATAATTGTCTTTCTCTGATTCACTTATTTCGCTAAGCGTAATACACTCTAGTTCCATCCATGTCATTGCAAATGGCAAGATTTCATTTCTTTTGATGGCTGCATTATATATATATATATATATATATATATATATATATATATATACACCACTTCTTCTTTATCCATTCATCTGTTGATGGAAATTTAGGTTCTTTCCATTGTTTGGCTATTGTGGACATTTGCTGCTATAAACATTCAGGTGTATGTGCCCCTTCAGACCACTACATTTCTACCTTTAGGATAAATACCCAGCAGTGCAATTGTTGGGTCATAGGGTAGCTCTATTTTCAACACCTTGAGGAACCTCCATGCTGTTTTCCAAAGTGGTTGCACCAGCTTCCATTCCCACCAACAGTGTAGGAGGGTCCCCCATTCTCCACATCCTCATCAGCATCCGTCACTTCCTGACTTGTTAATATTGGCCATTCTGACTGGTGTGAGGTAGTATCTCATTGTGGTTTTGATTTGTATTTCCCTGATGTCAAGTGATGTGGAGCACCTTTTCATGTGTCTGTTGGCCATCTGGATGTCCTCTTTGCAGAAATGTCTGTTCATGTCCTCTGCCCATTTATTGATTGGATTATTTGTTCCTTGGGTGTTGAGTTTGATAAGTTCTTTATAGATTTTGGATACTTGCCCTTTATATGATATGAAATTTGTAAATATCTTCTCCCATTCTGTCAGTTGTCTTTTGGTTTTGTTAACTGTTTGCTTTGCTGTGCAGAAGATTTGATCTTGACGAAGTCCCAAAAGTTCGTTTTTGCCCTTGCTTCCCTTGCCTTTGGCGATGTTCTTAGAAAGAACTTGCTGTGGCTGAGGTTGAAGAGGTTGCTGCCTGTGATGTCCTCAAGGATTTTGATGGATTCCTTTCTCACATTGAGGCCTTTCATCCATTTTGAGTCTATTTTCATGTGTGGTGTAAGAAAATGGTCCAATTTCAATTTTCTGCATGTGGCTGTCGAATTTTCCCAGCACCATTTGTTTGAAGAGTGTGTGCTTTTTCCACTGGGAGTTCTTTCTTGCTTTGTCAAAGTTCAGTTAACCATAGAGTTTAGGGTCTATTTCTGGGCTCTCTATTCTGTTCCATTGATCTATATGTCTGTTTTTATGCCAGTACCATACTGCCTTGATGATGACTGCTTTTTAATAAAGCTTGAAGTCTGGAATTGTGATGCCACCAACTTTGGCTTTCTTTTTCAAAATTCCTCTGGCTATTGGAGGTCTTTTCTGGTTCCATATAAATTTTAGGATTATTTGTTCCAATTCTTTGAAAAAAATGGGTGGGATTTTGATAGGGATTGCATTAGATGTGTAGATTGTTTTAGGTAGCATAGACATTTTCACAATATTTGTTCTTCCAATCCATGAGCATGGAACATTTCTCCATTTCTTTGTGTCTTCCTCCATTTCTTTCATGAGTGCATTATAGTTTTCTGAGTATAGATTCTTTGCCTCTTAGGTTAGTTTTATTCCTAGGTATGTTATGGTTTTGGGTGCAGTTGCAAATGGGATTGACTCCTGAATTTCTCCTTCTTCTGTTTTGTTGTTAGTGTAAAGAAATGCAACTGATTTCTGAGCATTGATTTTATATCTTGACACTTTACTGAATTCCTGTACAAGTTCTAGCAGATTTGGAGTGGAGTCTTTTGGGCTTTCCACATATAGTATCATATCATCTGCAAAGAGTGACAGTTAGACTTCTTTGTCGATTTGGATGCCTTTAATTTCTTTTTGTTGTCTGATAGCCGAGGCTAGGACTTCTAGTACTATGTTGAATAGCAGTGGTGGTAATGGACATCCCTGCTGTGTTCCTAACCTTAGCAGAAAAGCTCTCAGTTTTTCTCCATTGATAATGATATTTGCGGTGGGTTTTTCATAGATGGCTTTGATGATACTCAGGTATGTGCCCTCTATCCCTACACTTTGAAGAGTTTTGATCAGGAAGGGATGCTGTATTTTGTCAAATGCTTTTTCAGCATCTATTGAGAGTATCTTATGGTTCTTGTTCTTTCTTTTATTAATCTATTGTATCACATTGATTGATTTGCAGACGTTGTATCAACCTTGCAGCCCTGGAATAAATCCCACTTGGTCATGGTAAATAATCCTTTTAATGTACTCTTGGATCCTATTGGCTAGTATTTTGGTGAGAATTTTCGCATCTTGTTCATTAAGGATATTGGTCTGTAGTTCTCTTTTTTGATGGGATCCTTGTCTGGTTTTGGGATCAAGGTGATGCTGACCTCATAAAGTGAGTTTGGAAGTTTTCCTTCCATTCCTATTTTTTGGAACAGTTTCAGGAGATTAGGAATTAGTTCTTCTTTAAATGTTTGGTAGAATTCCCCTGGGAAGCCATCTGGCCCTGGGCTTTTGTTTGTTTGGAGATTTTTGATGACTGCTTCAATCTACTTACTGGTTATGGGTCTGTTCAGTTTTTCTATTTCTTCCTGGTTCAGTTGTGGTAGTTTATATGACTCTAGGAATGCATCCATTTCTTCCAGATTGTCAAATTTGCTGGCATATAGTTGCTCATAATACATTCTTATAATTGTTTGCATTTCTTTGGTGTTGGTTGTGATCTCTCCCCTTTCATTCATTATTTTATTTATTTGGGTCCTTTTTCTTTTCTTTTTGATAAGTCTGGCCAGGGGTTTATCAATCTTACTAATTTTTCAAAGAAAGAGTTCCTAGTTTCGTTGTTTTGTTCTACTGTTTTGTTTTGGTTTTTTTCCCCTATTTCATTCATTTCTGCTCTGACCTTTACGATTTCTCTTCTCCTGCTGGGTTTAGGCTTTCTTTGTTGTTCTCTTCCAGCTCCTTTAGGTATAGGGTTAGATTGTGTATTTGAGACCTTTCTTATTTCTTGAGAAAGGCTTGTACCGCTATATATTTTCCTCTCAGCACTGCCTTTGCAGTGTCCCGCAGATTTTGAACAATTGTGTTTTCATTATCACTTGTTTCCATGAATATTTTAAATTCTTCTTTAATTTTCTGGTTGACCCATTCATTTTTTAGAAGGATGCTGCTTAGTCTCCATGTATTTGGGTTCTTTCCAAATTTCCTCTTGTGGTTGAGTTCTAGCTTCAGAGCATTATGGTCTGAAAATATGCAGGGAATGACCCCAATCTTTTGATACTTCTTGAGACCTGATTTATGACCCAGGAAGTGATTTATTCTGGAGAAAGTTCCACGTGCACTAGAGAAGACTGTGTATTCTGTTGCTTTGAGATGGAGTGTTCTGAATATATCTGTGTTGTCCATCTGGTCCAGTGTGTCATTTAAGCCTTTATTTCCTTGCTGAAATTTTGCTTGGATGATCCATCCGTTTCAGTGAGGGGAGTGTTAAACAATATTATTATTGTATTATTGTTGATGTGTTTCTCTGATTTTGTTATTAATTGGTTTATATAGTTGGCTGCTCCCATGTTAGGGGCATATATATTTAAAACTGTTAGATTGGGGAGGAGTCAAGATGGCGGAGAATTAGCAGGCTGAGACAACAGCGGGTAGCAGGAAATCAGCTAGATAGCTTATCAAACCATTATGAACACCTACAAATCCAACAGGAAATCGAAGAGAAGAAGAGCAACAATTCTAGAAACAGAAAATTGATCACTTTCTGAAAGGTAGGACCTGTGGAGAACTGAATCCAAAGCGACGGGAAGATAGACTGTGGGGGGAGGGTCCGGCTTCTGGCAAGCGGCGGAGCAATGGAGCACACAATCGGGACTTTTAAAAGTCTGCTCCACAAAGGGACATCCCTACAGAGGCTAAACCGGGGGGAAACCAGGCAGGGTCAGCATAACCCCAAGTCCCGCAGGGTAACAGAAGGACCGGGGGCATCTGAGTGCTGCAGAGCTCCCAGGTATTAGAGTGGGGAAGCCAGCTACAGTGACAAAGCCGAGGAGTGAGCTCTCAGCCCGGGGTTACCTTGTGCCGGTTGCAGGCTGGGTGGGCTCGGAGCGCGGCTGGAGGCCACAGAGATGGAAGCGACCGGGCGCTATTCTCCAGGTTCCAGCAATGGACCATTTTCCTCAAGGCACGACCACAGGCCAGGGAGGCAGGGCGGTAGGGCGCTTTTCTCTGAGGGCGCACTGAGGAGCGGAACCCCAAGCTCTCCGCTCCTCCGGGCTGGAGATTGGGCGGCCGCCATCTTCATTCCCTACCTTCAAAATCTACAGAAAGCACTTATGGAACAAAAGCTCCCAAAAGCAAACCCTAGTGGATTACTTAGCCCAGCCCCTGGCAAGGGCGGTGCAATTCCGCGTGCGGCAAAGACACTTGAGCATCACCACAACAGGCCCCTCCCAAAGAAGATCAACAAGAAACCCAGCCAAGACCAACTTCGCTCACCAAGAACAGCAGAATTCCACAGGAGGAGAAAGCAAATCTTATCTGGACAAAATGACAAGGCAGAAAAACTCACCTCGAAAAAAAGAACAAGAGGCAGTACCGAAGGCTGGAGACCTAATCAATATGGACACTAGTAACACGACAGATCTAGAGTTCAGAATGACAATTCTCAAGGTTCTAGAAGGGCTCAAAAAAGGCATAGAAAATATTAGAGAAACCCTCTCCGGAGAGATAAAAGCCCTTTCTGGAGAAATAAAAGAACTAAAATCTAAGCAAGTTGAAATAAAAAATGCTATTAATGAGGTGCAATCAAAAATGGAAGCTCTCACTGCTAGGATAAATGAGGCAGAAGAAATAATTAGTGACATAGAAGACCAAATGACAGAGAATAAAAAAGCTGAGAAAAAGAGAGACAAACAAATACTGGACCACGAGGAGAGAATTTGAGAAATAAAAGACACCATAAGACGACACAACATTAGAATAATTGGGATTCCAGAAGAAGAAGAAAGAGATAGGGGAGCAGAAGGTATATTGGAGACAATTGTTGGAGAGAATTACCCTAATATGGCAAAGGGAACTAACATCAAAATCCAGGAGATGCTAAGAACGCCCTTCAAAATCAATAAATATAGGTCCACACCTCGTTACCTGATAGTAAAATTTACAGGTCTTAGGGACAAAGAGAAAATCCTGAAAGCAGCCCGGGAAAAGAAGTCTGTTACATACAAGGATAAAAACATTAGATAGGCAGCGGACCTATCCACAGAGACCTGGCAGGCCAGAAAGAACTAGCATGATGTATTCAGAGCACTAAACGAGAAAAACATGCAACCAAGAATACTATATCCAGCTAGACTATCATTGAAAATAGAAGGAGAGATAAAGAGCTTCCAGGACAAACAAAAGCTGAAAGAATTTGCAAACACCAAACCAGCTCTACAGGAAATATTGAAAGGGGTCCTCTAAGCAAAGAGAGACCCTAAAAGTAGTAGATCAGAAAGAAACAGAGAGAATATATAGTAATAATCACCTTACAGGCAATACAATGGCACTAAATTCATATCTCTCCATAGTTACCCTGAATGTTAATGGGCTAAATGCCCCAATCAAAAGACACAGGGTATCAGAATGGATAAAAAACAAAACCCATCAATATGCTGCCTACAAGAAACTCATTTTAGACCCGAAGACACCTCCAGATTTAAAGTGAGGGGGTGGAAAACAATGTACCATGCTAATGGACATCAGAAGAAAGCTGGGGTGGCAATCCTTCTATCAGATCAATTAGATTTTAAGCCAAAGACTATAATAAGAGATGAGGAAGGACACTATATCCTACTCAAAGGGTCTGTCCAACAAGAAGACCTAACAATCTTAAATATCTATGCCCCTAACATGGGAGCAGCCAACTATATAAACCAATTAATAACAAAATCAAAGAAATACATCAACAGTAATACAATAATAGCAGGGAACTTTAACACTCCCCTCACTGAAATCGACAGATCATCTAAGCAAAAGATCAACAAGGAAATAAAGGCCTTAAATGACACCCTGGGCCAGATGGACATCACAGATCTATTCAGAATATTCCATCCCAAAGCAACAGAATATACATTCTTCTCCAGTGCACATGGAACATTCTCCAGAATAGAACATATCCTGGGTCATAAATCAGGTCTCAATTGGTATGAAAAGATTGGGATCATTCCCTGCATATTTTCAGACCACAATGCTCTGAAGCTAGAACTCAATCACAAGAGGAAATTTGGAAAGAACGCAAATACATGGAGACTAAACAGCATCCTTCCAAAGATTGAATGGGTCAACCAGGAAATTAAAGAAGAATTGAAAAAAAGTCATGGAAACAAATGATAATGAAAACACAACGGTTCAAAATCTGTGGGACACAACAAAGGCAGTCCTGAGAGGAAAATACATAGTGGTGCAAGCCTTTCTCAAGAAACAAGAAAGGTCTCAAATACACAACCTAACCCTACACCTAAAGGAGCTGGAGAGAGAACCACAAAGAAAGCCTAAACCCAGCAGGAGAAGAGAAATCATAAAGATCAGAGCAGAAATCAATGAAATAGAAACTAAAAAAAACCAATAGAACAAATCAACGAAACTAGGAGCTGGTTCTTTGAAAGAATTAATAGGATTGACAAACCCCTGGCCAGACTTATCAAAAAGAAAAGAGAAAGGACACAAATAAATAAAAGCATGAATGAAAGAGGAGAGACCACAATCAACACCCCAGAAATACAAACGATTATAAGAACATACTATGAGGAACTCTACGCCAACAAATTTGACAATCTGGAAGAAATGGATACATTTTTAAAGACATATAAACTACCACAACTGAACCAGGAAGAAATAGATAACCTGAACAGACCCATAACCAGTAAGGAGATTGAAACAGTCATCAAAAATCTCCAAACAAACAAAAGTCCAGGACCAGACGGCTTCTCAGGGGAATTCTACCAAACATTTAAAGAGGAATTAATTCCTGTTCTCCTGAAACTGTTCCAAAAAATAGAAATGGAAGGAAACTTCCAATCTCATTCTATGAGGCCCGCATCGCCTAGATCCCAAAACCAGACAAAGATCCCATCAAAAAAGAGAATTACAGACCAATATCCTTGATGAACACAGATGCAAAAATTCTCACCAAAATACTGGCCAATAGGATCCAACAGTACATTAAAGGGATTATTCACCACGACCAAGTGGGATTTATCCTAGGGCTGCAAGGTTGGTTCAACATCCGCAAATCCATCACTGTGATACAATACATTAATAATAGAAAGAATAAGAACCATATGATACTCTCAATAGATGCTGAAAAAGCATTTGACAAAGTGCAGCATCCCTTCCTGATTAAAACTATTCATTAGGGATTGAACGCACATACCTCAATATTATCAAAACCATCTATGAAAAATCCACCGCAAATATCATTCTCAATGGAGAAAAACTGAAAGCTTTTCCGCTAAGGTCAGGAACACGGCAGGGATGTCCATTATCACCACTGCTGTTCAACATAGTACTAGAAGTCCTAGCCTCAGCAATCAGACAACAAAAAGAAATGAAAGGCTTCCAAATTGGCAAAGAAGAAGTCAAGCTATCACTCTTTGCAGATGATATGATACTATATGTGGAAAACCCAAAAGGTTCCACCCCAAAACTGCTAGAACTTATACAGGAATTCAGTAAAGTGTCAGGATATAAAGTCAATGCACAGAAATCAGTCGCATTTCTTTACACTAACAACAAGACAGAAGAAAGAGAAATTGAGGAGTCAGTCCCATTTACAATCGCACCCAAAACCATAAGATACCTAAGAATAAATCTAACCAAGGAGGCAAAGAATCTATACTCAGAAAACTATAAAGTACTCGTGAAAGAAATTGAGGAAGACACAAAGCAATGGAAAAATATTCCATGCTCATGGATTGGAAGAACAAATATTGTGAAAATGTCTATTCTACCTAAACAATCTACACATTTAATACAATCCCTATCAAAATTCCATCCATTTTTTAAAGAAATTGAACCAATAATCCTAAAATTTATATGGAACCAGAAAAGACCTCAAATAGCCAAAGGAATATTGAAAAAGAAAGCCAAAGTCGATGGCATCACAATTCCAGACTCCAAGCTCTATTCCAAAGCTGTCATCATCAAGACAGTATGGTACTGGCACAAAAACAGACACATAGATCAATGGAACAGAATAGAGAGCCCAGAAATAGACCCTCAACTCTATGGTCAACTAATCTTCGACGAAGCAGGAAAGAATATCCAATGGAAAAAAGACAGCCTCTTCAACAAATGGTGCTGGGAAAATTGGACAGCCTCATGCAGAAAAATGAAATTGGACTATTTCCTTACACCACACACGAAAATAGACTCAAAATGGATGAAGGACCTCAACGTCAGAAAGGAATCTATTAAAATCCTTGAGGAGAATGCAGGCAGCAACCTCTTTGACCTCAACCACAGCAACTTCTTCCTAGGAACATTGCCAAAGGCAACAGAAGCAAGGGCAAAAATGAACTATTGGGATTTCATCAAGATCGAAAGCTTTTGCACAGCAAAGGAAACAGTGAACAAAACCAAAAGACAACTGACAGAATGGGAGAAGATATTTGCAAACGACATATCAGATAAAGGGCTAGTATCCAAAATCTATAAAGAGCTTAGCAAACTCAACACCCAAAGAACAAATCATCCAATCAAGAAATGGGCAGAGGACATGAGCAGACATTTCTGCAAAGAAGACATCCAGATGGCCAACAGACACATGAAAAAATGCTCCACATCACTCGGCATCAGGGAAATACAAATCAAAACCACAATGAGATACCACCTCACTCCAGTCAGAATGGCTAAAATTAACAAGTCAAGAAATGACAGATGCTGGCGGGGATGTGGAGAGAGGGGAACCCTCCTACAGTGCTGGTGGGAATGCAAGCTGATGCAACCCCTCTGGAAAACAGTGTGGGGGTTCCTCAAAGAAGTGAAAATAGAGCTATCCTTTGACCCAACAATTACACTACTGGGTATATATCCTAAAGATACAAACGTGGTGCTCCGAAGGGGCACGTGCACCCAAATGTTTATAGCAGCTATGTACACAGTAGCCAAACTGTGGTAAGAGCCTAGATGTCCATCAACAGATGAATGGATAAAGAAGAAGTGGTATATATACACAATGGAATACTATGCAGCCATCCAAAGACATGAAATCTTGCCATTTGCGACAACGTGGATGGAACTAGAGGGTATCATGCTTAGCGAAATAAGTCAATAGGAGAAAGACAACTATCATGTGATCTCTTTGACATGAGGAAGTGGAGATGCAATGCGGGGGGCTTGGGGGGAGGTAGTAAAAGAAAAAATGAAAAAATGGGATTGGAGGGAGACAAACCATAAAAGACTCAATCTCAAAAAACAGACTGAGGGTTGCTGGGGGGATGGGGGACGGGAGAGGGTGGTGGGGAAATGGACATTGGGGAGGGTATGTGCTATGATGAGTGCTGTGAAATGTGTAAACCTGGCGATTCACAGACCTGTACCCCTGGGGATAAAAATACATTATATGTTTATTAAAATGAAAAAAAAAAAAAAAAACTAATCCTAGAATCAACACTGTAATACAAATGTGATCTCCATTTAAAAATAAGGGATTTAGAGGAGAAGGGAGTTGAGGGAAATTGGAAGGGGAGGAGAACCATGAGAGACTATGGACACTGAAAAGCAACCTGAGGGTTTTGAAGGGGCGGGGGTGGGTGGTTGGGGGAGCCAGGTGATGGGTATTGGGGAAGGCACGTATTGCATGGAGCCCTGGGTGTGGCGAAAAAAAAAATGAATACTGTTACACTGAAAAGAAGTAAAAAAATAAAATTAAAAAAAATAAAAAATAAAACTGTTAGATCTTCTTGCTGGACAGACCCTTCGAATATGATATAGTCTCCTTCCTCATTTCTCATTGTAATCTGTGGCTTAAACTCTAATTGATCTGTTATATGGATTGCCTCCCTGGCTTTCTTTTGATGTCCATTAACATGGTAAATTGTTTTCCACCCCCTCACGTTGAATCTTGAGGTGTCTTTGGGTCTAAAATGAGTTTCTTGTAGAGAGCATATTGATGGGTTTTGTTTTTTATGCATTCTGATACCCTGTGTCTTTTGATTGGGGCGTTTAGCCCATTTACACTCAGGGTAACTATTTAGAGATATGAATTTAGTGCCATTGTATTAACTCTAAGGTGAAAATTACTGTATATTGTCTCTGTTCCTTTCTGATCTACTACTTTTAGGCTCTCTATTTGCTTAGTGGACTCTTTCAATATTTCCTGTAGAGCTGGTTTGGTGTTTACAAATTCTTTTAGTTTTGTTTGTCCTCAAAGCTTTTTATCTCTCCCATTTTCAGTGATAGTCTAGCTAGGTATAATATTCTTGGGTGCATGTTTTTCTCATTTAGTGCTCTGAATATCTCGTGCCAGTTCTGTCTGGCCTGCCAGGTCTCTGTAGATAAGTCCACTGCCAGTCTAATGTTTTTACCCTTGTATGTTACAGACTTCTTGTCCTGGGCTGCGTTCAGGATTTTCTCTTTGTCACTTGTAAATTTTTCTATTAGATGATGGGGTGTGGCCCTCTTCTTATTGATTTTGAGGGGGGTTCTCTGTGCCTCCTGGATTTTGATGCTTGTTCCCTTTGCCATATTAGGGGAATTTTCTACAACAGTTCTCTCCAGTATACCTTCTGCTTCCCTCTCTCTTCTTCTTCTGGAATCCCAATTATTCTAATGCTTTTTCATCTTTTGGTATCACTTATTTCTCAAATTCTCCCCTCGTGGTCTAGTAGTTGGTTGTCTCTCTTTTGCTCCTCTACTTTTGTCTCTGTCATTTGGTTTTCTATATCACTAATTCTCTATTCTGCCTCATTTACCCTAGCAGTAAGAGCCTCCTTTTTTTATTGCATCTCATTAATAGCTTTTTTGATTTCAACTTGGTTAGATTTTAGTTATCTTAGTTCTCCAGAAAGGGTTTTTATTTCTCTAGACAGTGTTTCTCTAATATCTTCCAAGCCTTTTTTGAGCCCAGCTAACACCTTGAGAATTGTCATTCTGAACTCTACATCTGACATATTGTCAATGTCTATATTGAATAAGTCCCTAGCCTTTAGTACTTCCTCTTGTTTTTTTTTGTTTTTTTTTTTTTTTTGAGGTGAGTTTTTCTGCCTTGTCATTTTATCCAGATAAGATTATATGAAGGAGCAAATAAAATACTAAAAGGGTGACAGAGACCCCAAGAAAATGTGCTTTAACCAAATCAGAAGAGACCCCAAATTGTGGGGGGAAGAAAGGAAGTTCAGAAAAAATAAAATTAAAAAAAGAAAAAGGAAGAAAAATATAAAAAATAAAATATATATATTATACTGGTGAATAGAATAGAGTCGCCCACTTAATTTTGGGAGTATTTTGGTGTCTTAGAAGAAAGTACCTCCCAAAGTTTTAACGAATGGAAAAAAAAAATATATATATATATATATAAATTCATATATATACACAAAATAAGTGTAAACATGATGAAGGTATGGAATATGAGTATAAAGGTGATTTTTTTTTTTAATTTCTAAAGAAGGAGTTGATAAGTTGGTTGGGAGAATAAAGAAAAAGATATTGGAGAGAATTTGCTCAGGCTGGAGACTAGGACAAAGCCTTGTGCTAGATTTAGTGTTTATTTTGATCTATTAAAAGAAGTTGTATCCCAGATTTTTGTAGTAGAAAAAACCTATGTGTATACAAAAAATAAACTTAGAGACAATGAAAGATAAAATATGACTATAATAATGAAGGTTCAAAAAAGATTTCTTTTTAATGAAAGGTATTGTTGAAATAAACTAGTTAAAAATCATTAAAAGAGGAAAGAATAAAAGTTAAAAAATTAGCAGAAGAAAAAAATAAAATTAAGAAAAATTAATTAACTTTGCCAAACTATAGAATAATGAGAAAATGCCATGATTTCCATGCTTTGCTTTCTCCTCTTCTGGAATTCCCCTGTTCTTCTTAGTAAGTGAACTTGGTCTTGCTGGATTTCTTGCTGATATTCTGGGGGAGGGGCCTGCTGTAGTCAGTCTGAAGTGTTTTGCCTAAGGCAGAATTGCACTGTCCTTACCAGGGGCCAGGCTAAGTAATCTGCTCAGGTTCTCTTTTGGGAGCTTTTGTTACCTGAACCATTTCCATAGAGCTCTGGAGGATGGGAATGAAAATGAAAATGGCGGCCTCCTAGTCACTGGCCTGGAGGAGCCAAGGGGTTGGGCCCCACTCCTCAGTGCATGCTCGGAGAAAAGCACTCAATCACTCCTGTCTCCCTGGCCTCTGGCCACACTCCAAGCTCACCCAGCCTGTGACCAAGCGTCTCTGTCTCTGGAACACAGCCCTGCCTGGAATATCCAAACCCAGTACATCCCTGTGCTCTTCCAGGGGGGTATCCCTGATCTTGTGAGGTCTCTTCTCACAGAGCAGAGGTCTGACTGTGCCACAGATCAAAGTTTAAGATAACCCCAAGTTGAGAACTCACTCCTTGGCTCCCTCTCTATAGCCTGCTTCCCCACTCTAATACCTGGGAGCTCTGTGAATCTCAGACATCTCCAATCCTTCTGTAACCCCATGGAACCTGAGACCATGCTGTCCCTGCATGAGCTTCACCCCGGCTTAGCCTCTGGAGTGATGTCCCTCAGTGGAGCAGACTTCTAAAAGTTCTGATTTTGTGCTCCATTGTTCCATCGCTTGCCAGGAGCCTGCCCTTCCACTGTGGTTTATCTTACCGTTGCTTTGGATTCACTTCTCCGCATGTCCTACCTTTCAGAAAGTGGTAACTTTTCTGTTTCTAGAATTGCCACTCTTCTCTTCAAACTCCTGTTGGAATTGTAAGTGTTTGGAATGGTTTTGTAAACTATCTCACTGATCTCCTGCTACCTGATGTCATCTCAGCCTGCCACTTCTCCACCATCTTGACTCCTCTGATATAGTAATTTTAATAGAATATTTATTTATTTTCTGTTCATGGGAAATAGATTTTTAATATTTTTTTGCTGTATGGACTTTTATTCTGTACAAATGACTGTTAGAATACACATTTATCTGTTTTTAACAGCATTATTGATATATGCTCCTCATACAATACAATTCACTTATTTAAAATATGTAATGTAATATTTTTTGGTATAGAAGTCTGTGAATCATCATTATCTGATTTTGCAACATATTTGCCACTCTAAAAAGAAACTCCCCTGGGTGTTATACTCAAACAATGAGTCATGGAACACTACATCAAAAACTAATGATACACTATACGGTGACTAATATAATAAAAAATTTAAAAAAATAAAATAAATAATATATAATAAAAAAAGAAATTTAATACCTGATTTAGTCACTTCTGATTCACCAGCAGTCCTAGTCAAGTGTAACCTACTTTCTGTTTTTTTCTTTTCCTTTTCCTTTTCCTTTCTTTTTCTCTTTATCTCTCTCTCTCTCACACACTTTTTTGTTTTGTTTTGTTTTTTGGTTTTTGTTGTTGTTGTTGTTGTTGTTTCGTTTTGTTTTTTAAGAGAATTAGAGATTGAATTCCAGAGCGTTGGCAGCAGGGAGAGGAAAATGTGCGTCTCTTAAGCAGACTCCATGCCGAACACAGAGCCCAAGGAGACTGAGATAATGATCTGAGATGTAATCAAGTGTCCAAGACTGAACAGTCTGAGCCACCAACGGGCCCCCAAATATACTTTCTTTCACTATAGATTAGCTCCTCTAATATTTCATAAAATATAATTGTACAATATGTTTTCTTTCTTAACCCTTTGAGGAGATGTCACACTGTTTTCCAAAGTGATTGCACCACTTAACATTATCACCAGCAACTTATGAGAACCCCAATTTCTCTACTACCTCACTAAAACTAGATACTGTCTGTTTTTTGTTTTATATTTGTTTTGATTTTTTTTTTCTTTCTTTGTTCTAGACATCCTACTGGGTGGAAAGTTTATCTCATTATGGGTGAGGTTTTGTGTTTCCTGTTATCTAAAGGTATTAAACATCTTTTCACACTCTTTAGCTATTTGTATATTTTTGTGGAGATAGGGGTTTTGGCATATATTGTCAGTTTAGAAGTTGTTTTTTAAATAATTAATTGGTATTATTAAGTTCTTTACACAACTTAATATATCTGAAAACAAGTTCCTTTTCAGATACATGATTTGCAAGTATTTTTGCCCAATATGTGGGTTGGCTTAACACACTGTTGATGACATAATTTTCAGTACATAAGTTTTTCATTTTGGTGATATCTAAGGTACTATTATGCCTTTTTTCACTAGACTTGATACGGATTTTTTTTTTTTTACATATATTGGAAAGGATTTGTTTAATTTTTGTTTGTGTTTTTAGTAAAACATTTTTTTTTCTGAGACAAATAATACATATAATGAATTGCAGACCTTTTAAGAATATGGTTTGATGCATTTTAATAAATGTGTATAATCCCATAGCCAATAACAAATTCAAGATCTGGAATACTTTCATTAACTCAGAAAATTCTGTCATGCTTCTTTCCAGTTAAGTCTCTCAGATGCAACTATAGTCCTCATTTCTGTCACTCTGTCTTAGTATTGTCTATTCTACAGCTTCATGCAAATTCAGCCATGCATCTACTACTCATAGTGTATGGTCTATTTTTTAAAGGATTTATCATACTGACATATATATAATTACTCCATTGCATTCCTTAGCTGAATATTATTCTGTCTATTTTGTCAACTTCTTTCATTCAAGTGCAGTGTATTTGACTTTAATGTGATTATTCAATTTGGTGGAATAAGTTCATCTTATTCTAGTTTACTTTTCTCTCCCCTTTATAACTTATTTTATTTCTTTTCTATATTTTTCTGAACTAATGGAATAGATGGTTTGCTTAATACTAAATTTTTGTGTTCTTCTTAACATCTCTTTAATAGTAGGCTATTTTTAGAGCAGTTTCAGGTTCACAGGAAAACTGAGCAGAAGCAATGGAGATCTCCTTCATGTCTTCTGATTACAAAATAGGCAGAGGGACTGAATAGAACTTTTCCCAAAGATACACAAATGGCCAACAAGTACAACAAGAGGTGCTCAATGACACTCATTCTCAGGGAAATGTATATCAAAATCATAATGACATATCACTTCACATCTGTTAGACTGACTATTATTGAGAACACAAGAGATATGAAATGTTAAAGAGGATGTAGAGTAAAGGGATCCCGTGTATCTCATTGAATGGTATGTAAATTTATACAGTCATTATGGAAAAGAATATAAAGGTTCCTCCAAGAAGTAAAAGGAGAACGACCATCCTTCAATCCTACCGTTGGGTAGATATCCAAAGGATCAAAAATCATGATTGTGAAGGGCTGCCTGTGTTCCCAGGTTCATTGCATCATTCTTCACAGTAGCCAAGGTGTGGGTACAACCTCATCCCTGACTGATGAATCAATACAGGAAATGCGAGACATATATTATTCAGACTTTAAATAGAGGAAAATTCTGCCATTTGCAATATCATGGATGGAGCTGAAGGACTTGATGTTAAGTGAAACAATGGAACACAGAAAGAGAAATACTACATGAACTCACTTAAATGTGGAAATGATATAGTTCAATTCACAGAGTCAGAGAGTATAATGGTGGTTATCAGGGGCCAGGGATTGGGGGAAATGGAGAGACGATGGCCCAAGGGTGCAAGGACTCAGCTACATAGGAAGATAAGTTCCAGACATCTAATACATAGAATGGTCACTATTGCTAACAACACCATAATGTATACTTGAAATTGCAGATGGGATTGATGTTAAATGAAATCTTCTTACACACACACACACACACACACACACACACACTGGTAACTATATAGAGAAGTCAGATGTGCTAATTAGGTTGTGGTGATCTTTACACATTATATGTATATGAAAAAACCAAGTTGACAATTGAAATATGTATATAATTTTTGTATGTTAACATGTCAATTTTAGGACACTAGTGCAGTCACTAAGCTTTGTAATATTCCCAAAAGCAAAAAGTAATGAGAACACTGAAAGCATGGTATTTTAATATATTTATTTTAAAATAATCTTTGACAGGAGGAGACTATTGGTATTGAAAGGTTTTCCAGGTAAATAATGGGGAACAGCATTAAAACTGAAATGGAATCTTAAAGCAGTTACTAAGGATCTGGTACACTTGAATACACTGATATAAATGAATTTTATTTATTTATTATGTATGTATGTACTTATGTATGATGCATGTATTTAAGTTTCTGTTTAAATGTCAGTTTGGTAATCTACAGTGTAACAGGTGATACAAGTGTACAATTCAGTGAGTGTACTACTATATGCTCATCACATATCTAACCTGTTCTCCTACCCCAACCCTCATAAACATCAGTTTGTTCTCTATACTTAAGAATCTGTTTGTTGATTTGACACCCTCTCTCTGTTTTATCCTATACTCATTTGTTTTGTTTCTTAATTTTCAGATGAGTGAAATCATAGGGTATTTATCTTTCTCTGACTGACTGCTTTCACTTTGCATACTACTTTCTAGCTCCATCCTTGTCATGGCAAATGGCAAGATCTCACTTCCCATTCTTGTTGATAATTGAGCCACATGCCATTATATCTATCTATCTAGCTACCTATCTATCATCTATCTATATATAGATATATATAAAGACACACCATATACCTAAATACACCCTATATTTTCCAATTCATCATTTGATGGACACTGCAGCTATTTCCATAATTTGTTTATTGCAGATGATGCTGCTGTAACCCTTGGCATGCATGTATCCCTTTGAGTTAGTTTTTGTATTCTTTGAAATGAATGAATTTTAGAAGTTCATGATACAACCCCTGGTATGCATCTATTCAAGGCATGACTGTGAATCTGTTTTGCTCACTATGAGCATCAAATTCTTTTGGCAATTCTAACTTGACAATACACACTACCCCTTCAGTAATGAAGCACCAACAGAGAAAGAAAATGGCTTCTTGCTGCAAAAGTGAGTTATCTCACACTCCATTAACTAGATACAAGGATACTGAGTATTTCTGAATGCCTCTAAAACTTTCTTTTATTCCATTGATACAACCCAATTGTAGATGGAATTATATTCACTTTTTTCCTTTAAGGTTGTTTCTACCTTTCTGTACTTCAATCTTGGAAAATATGTTGTATCTATGGTGTATTGTAAATTCTTATTTTGTCTTGACAGCATAAATGGTTTTACTTATTTCCCTCTTAGAGTTGTAGAAATCTCTTGCTGTAGCCCCTATTTAACAATCATAGAAATTATCTGAATATCATGAGGCCTTTGTAATACTACATTTAGAAAATCCCATCCATAATGCCTCTGTTACACTAATAGTCAAAGGAAACATTAAAGAAATTATATAAGAGACAATTTTATATATATATATATATATATATATATATATATATATATATATATATATCTCCTTTTGGCCTTTGGTTCACTAGGATGAAATTTTTTTCAAGATAATCTAATGATATAATAATAATAAAAAAAAAGAAAACTTCTTAACTCACAGTTAGCTCCTTTGCTCTGAATGTGCTCAAGGGAAAGCAGGATTCCTTAATTGAAATGTGCTTTAGAGAGAATTACAAGTCATGGAGAACAGGTCTTTCTGCCTGCCTGCCAGCGTGCCTTCATGCTTTCGTCCCTTCCTTCCTTCTTTCCTTCCTTCCTTTCTTTCTTCCTTGCTTTCTGGGTGTTTATTGTTTCAAAAGTTGTGATTGTATAAATATCTTTCTCTTTACCAAAGTAGAGTGTAGACTGAGATGTGAGGAGTATTTCATAATCCATAGTGTCAGAGTTGAGCTCTCAGGAAAATACGAACCAGGCTGGCATTTTGAGGGAAGCTACTAGTTTGAGCACAGAAGTACCAAAAAAAAAAAAAAAAAAAAAGTAAGGAAATCAGTTGCCTTTTTTAGAGTGCATCCAGCAAATCAAGATATACACTATCATATTTGATATGTGTACAGGTTCAGTAATCAACCAAAGATCTCAATTCATCTTTTGCTTTCTGAGGCAATTTTGATATGCCAGAGCTTTCTCATGGCATTTTTCACTTCTGCATTCCTCAGGGTGTAGATGATTGGGTTGAGAAAAGGGGTCCCAATAGTATAAAATACAGCCACCATCTTGTCCATGGGGAAAGTGGTTGGGGGGCGTGTATATATGAATATACATGGACCAAAGAATAAGATTACTACTATGATGTGAGAAGTGCAAGTTGAGAGAGCTTTTTTCCTCCCTTCTCCACTGTGATTTCTCAAGGAATGCAAGATGACAATATATGAGATCATCAGAATCACAAAACTGCTTGAGCAAATGGCCCCACTGTTGGACACCAACAGTAGGTTGATCCTATAGGTGTCCATGCAAGCAAGTTTCAGCAAGGGTTGCAGATCACAGCAGTAATGATCAATCAAATTGGGTCCACAGAAAGGCAGTCTCAAGGCCAGGATAATCTGGGCTATAGAATGGATAAAAGACCCTACCCATGCAAGAACAATAAGGACGGTGCAGACCTGTCGTCTCATGATGGTTGGGTAATGTAAGGGCTTACAGATGGCCACATAACGATCAGCGGCCATGAGGATGAGCACAAAGATCTCCATACAGCCAAATAAATGTAGGGCAAAGACTTGAGTCATGCACTCATTGTAAGATATTATTTTTTTTGTGGAGAGTGAATCCACGATTAGTCTGGGGGCTGTGGACGTTGAGAAACAGGAATCAGCAAGGGACAAATAAAATAGGAAAAAGTACATGGGGCTCCCAAGTGTGTGGCTGGACTTGATGGTCACAATAATAAGCAAATTCCCTACCACAGTTCCCACATAAAAAATGAAGAAAATTACAAATACTATTTTCTGTCTCATGGGATTTGGGGTCAATCCTAACAGTATGAACTCAGTTACGGTGTTATTTTGTTGCATAATTTCAGACAAAGTGGAGAAATGGAAGGTTAGAAATAATCTACCAACAAAAAAGTATTATGAATCTACCGACAAAAAAGTATTATGAAATGACTACTCCATTTGGAGATCAAATCCATATACTCATGGACTTGTCAATTACCAGTTTGTAATCCCTTACCTTCTGTGTTGTTTTCTTCTGAATCAGGTGGGAATCATAATATATATTGAAAATCTATTCACCCGAGTGCTTATGGAAGCAGTGAAGTATATCAATAATAAAAGAGTATGTGATTCCTCAGGCATAAAAAACATTAATTTAGGGATTGATATGAGATGGTTTCTTTCTGAAGTGAAGGTCTTTCTTTAGTTTACAGCAAGGACCTATTAGGACAGGATGTTGTCAAATGGAGAAAACTCATGCATGATTTACATAATGCTCTTTCATACTTTTGAGCTTCATAGTTAAGTTCTGAAGTATCTTATAGTAAGTATTCTGAACAATCAAGGAATGATGTAGAAACTTTTGATAGTGTTTTCCATAATGACACCTAAAAGAGAGATAGAGAAGAGAGAGAGAGAGAGAGAGAGAACAAGAGAGAAACAAACAATATTTTACCTGTGAACGTTCAGTCATTTGGTTCAGTCCATTATGAAATTTATTTTAATCTGTCAGCTTGACTGTTTATTTCCTGTACTTTAACTCACAATAATTTCTAGTTGTTTAGAATTTTAAAATCAGTTTCTATTATAAACTTTTTACATTTTTTATATTGTATTATGCTGTCCAAAGTTACATTCTTCACTTTTTTCATATCTTAATGGGTCTTTCAGGATATATTTTTTAAGACACAAAGAGTGACTGAAACTAAAATGAAGGATAGAGAACATTTGGCATGAATCAATACAGTTTTTTTTTTTTCCAAATTACATGTTATTTTAAGTACCAGGGATTTAGAAAATGAGTTAAGGAAGCTCCAAGTCATAGCTGAATCTTTTCAATAGAATTTCTGGAGTCTATTTCCTGGAGTATCCCTTACCCTGGCTTCAGTAAGAGGAGATAGAAACAAGAAGGGAACTAATATTTGTTTATATATGCTAAACATTGGAATAAACCTTCACCATCTTATTTACCTACATTTTCCAAATAGTACCACAATAAAATGCTTAAGTGCCAAGGAATTTAAGTATACTCACATCAGGTATTACAGAGAAAAGCATAATTTTGTCATATATAAATGGATTTCAGAGATCAATCTTTAAAAACACAATGAATAGGGTGCCTGAGTGTCTCACTCATTTTTGTCCCACCCTTGGTTTTCACTCGGGTTGTGATCTCAGGGTTGTGTAATTGAGTCTGGGTTGTGTAATGGATCTGGGCTCTATGTTGGGCATAGAAGCAGCTTAAGATTCTATCTCACCCTCTCCCTCTGCTTCTTTCCATGTTCAGGATCTCTCTTTCTGTCTAAATAAATACAAAAAATCTTAAAAAAAATGAAAGTGAAAATGGCCAAAGAGCTGATTCCAAAAGAAACTCTTCTTGTTAAACATAGTTTGAAAAGATCATCAATTTCATTCATGGAAAAATACATTCAATTTAAATTCCAATCATATATCATTTCACCTATCATATTAATAAAGTGACCTTTTTGATAAATGTATTTTAACAAACACAGATGAAAATAATGTAGGAAACAATTAATCCCATACATTCTTGGTAGGAGTTTAAGGGTATGCAATCTCTCAGGGAGTGATTTTCCAGCACTGATATTTCAATGTCACATAGACACAGGTTTAACGTTTTCATTTGCTGCAAGTAATCTCACTCAGAGGCACAAAGACAATCACAGCAGTCCTTTCCATGTTGGCAAAAGGTCAGAGACCACTTCAATGCCCATAAGAAGGAAGCTTAATGAATCAGGGATGGTATTTTACGTGATCATAAAAAAAAAAAGGAAGTGTATATATATTCAATGTTTTTAAAAATATGTTCAAAAGTGATAGAGTTCTGAACTGTTTGCTGAGGATGGTATTATTTTCAATAACTCCAGAATAATATATATCACAGACACACATGGACTCATATCCATTAGTTTTATGTAAGAGAGCATGGGGATAGCATATATTTGTGTCCTCAGGGTATGGAAATTGCATGCTTGGAATCAAAGTTAGGTGGATTACTTACTTTTTTAAAATACCCCCTTTGGTTGCTGAACATACATCCTAATGATGCTGCATTAAAAATAAAGCTTTTATATACCTTCTCTTAGTAGATGGCTTATTAATCATCTTGGTATATTAGTGGTTCATAACAACTGTCTTCTCACAATGGCTGCAGGGACAGCAAGATTCCTAGGACCAGAGTAAGATTTAAATGTCTGTGTCAGAGGGTTAGTCACAGTACAGACAGTTCTGGACTCATGGATTTTAACCACATCATACCCCAACCACACTGCCAGTCAGTATGATTTCCCTGCACTCTTAGGAGTTTGCCAGATATGCTCTTTGTCCAATGCTTCAGCAAACAGGAGTGAAAACTCGTCTGTGGTTTCTAACAGTTAAATATTATAAAAAGGGATCTATCTCTCTATCCACCCAACTACATACTAAAATATGCCGTATTTATCATCTATCTATCCATCTATCTGTCAACCATCTATCATCATCTATCTATCATTCTTATCCATCCAGACCTATTGATCTATCTATATAATAGAGATACAGACTGAGACGTTTGTATAGTTCACATAGTAATGGATATAAGAGAGGCTTACATTCAAAGGAAGCAACATAAGAGAGACATTTTTTATCTGTTTACTGCTAAATTTATCATCTAGAAAGAAAGTAAATATTTATTAATAAGTATTAATAAAGTGAATGAAAGATTTAGGAGAGTTTCAAATTAATACATCCCAATAGTTTCAGTCCCATCCAATAGTAACTTACCACCTAAAAGGCAAGCCTGCTCCATCCCAAGTAAAATCATTATCTCCATGGAGCACTTCCTTGGACACTCAAATACATTTTATTTCTATTTGCTTATGTCTCCACCCGGAGCTACTGGGCATTTCTATCACTCAGTGTTCTCAGTTTCCATTGTAATCTATGTCTAGAAAACCCCCTAAACTTTCTATTCTTCCACGAATGGCTTTTATTTGTCAGATGCACACTGTGACATTGATCAGATTAATTTTCTGTGAGTTAGATACACAGTTATGTTAATCCCTAACACAAATCTTATCAGCTTTCAGGTAAACTTGAAGGTTAGGATTTTCAGTTCTTCTCCTTTCTTCTCAAGGTAATTTGGTTACTCTTTGCTCAAATAAGCAAAATAGGTTAGTCAGAGAGAAACAAATACTATATGATTTCGCTCATTTGTGGAATTTAAGAAACAAAACAAACAGAGGGGAAAATAGAGAGAAAGAGACAAACCAAAAATTAGACACTTAACAATGGAGAACAAACTGATAGTTACCAGAGGGAAGGTAGATGAAGGCATGGGTGAAATAGGTGATGGGGATTAAGGAGTACACTTGTCATGATGAGCACTGGGTGATGCATGGAAGTGTTGAGTCACTAAATTGTACAACTAAAACTAATATTACAGTGTATACTAACTGAAGTTTAAATAAAAACTTAAAAAAAAGAATTAAAAAAAGCGTTTCTAAAATTCTGTCTGATCTCATTTGATGTCACTGAAGCTCAGGTTCTCACCTGCATGCCTGAAGAAGTTGGTCTTGAATGCATCCCACACTTTCTGAAATCAAATCTCACATGGAATGTTGACTGGGAAATGCTCCCCTTTTGCTTTTCTTGCAGTAGTATTTAACCATGAATGATACAAAATATAGGAGTCTGGGGAAGGTAATTCCCTGAAGTCGCAGTTCACTTTTCCCCCTTTCTCCCTCTTCCTTTTTTTAAAAAAATATTTTATTTATTTATTTAACAGACAGATCACAAGTAGGCAGAGAGACAGTCAGAGAGAGAGAGAGAGGAGGAAGCAGGCTCCCTGCTGAGCAGAGATCCCGATGCGGGGCTTGATCCTAGGACCCTGGGATCATGACCTGAGCTGAAGGCAGAGGCATTAACCCACTGAGCCACCCAGGCGCCCCCCTCTCCTTTTTAATTAAGAATCCTGAGCTATAAATAGTAAAGAACTTAATCCTCAATATGTCTTAATAGGTTATGGGAAAAAGGTGATCTCTTCTTGAAATTAATGATGATTATTTGGACCAATAAGGACATCTTTTGGCTAGAATTAAAACACACACACACACACACACACACACACACACACACACACACACAGTGATTATCTAGTGATCTAGTGGCCAGGACATGGTTCTTGATACCATTATCCAAGAAAATGAATAGAACTTCTTAAGTAAATGGATGATTCTAGGTCTGGGGCAGGGAATGCACAAGATGAACTAGAGCATCCTGTAGTGATGGAAGGTAAGGAAGTGCTAACACCCACCTACCCACACACGCACACATATATACACACAGAGTGATGAGAATATGGCAAAGGGACACAAGAGCAATGGGAAGAGCCCCTGGTGAAAAAGCTGGAAAAAATTGAGAAACAAAAAAATGACTCTGAATTGAAATATAACTCATAGTTTAAATAATCCACAAGCTCATGATATTAAACACTTAAATAAGTAAGTAATCAATAGGGGAAAATAGACAAATCTCCCATAATGAAAGAATCCCTAATGATACTAAAGGATTGTAGGCTAATCCTCGGCCTATTATTTGTAGAGTGTACACGAATGAGTTCCTTCCAAAAAACTCACTGTGGAATGGGATGAAAGGAGTCATTTTAAGAGGAGAAATGTGGAAAATACTACCTTAACCAGGTTAAGGTTAACAACGGTGATGAATCACATTGAAAGTATGTACTCACTGGCATGATCTGATGCAAATGGAGCTTGGCCTCTGTGATCTTTCTCCTAATAACCCATAACCCTGTCCGATCTTGAGTAAAATATCAAACAAATCCGAAGCGAAGGTTTTATATAAAATATCTCACTAATTCTGCTCAAAACAGTCAAGATCATAAAAAACAAGAACGGTTGAGAAGAATTCTTGTGATGTGCACTGCGGTAGCTATAGAAATGTAGAATCATTATTTTACACACCTGAAAGTAATAAAATGCTGTATGTTAATTGTACTTGAAGTAAATAAGAGAGTATCTAGAAAAGCTCACTGTCTGGAGGTGCTGAAGAAGATATGTCAAATGAGATTCTGGAGAAGAAAAATGCCATTAGTGAAAGTAATCTGAATAAAATATGGTTGTTAGTTAAAAATAGTGTGTTCCCATGAAGTTAATTACTTGTGAAATAATGTACAATTTTTTTTAATTTTATTTTATATTTCTTTTCAGTGTAACAGTATTCAATTTTTTTCACCACACCCAATGCTCCATGAAATACGTGCCTTCCCCAATACCCATCACCTTGCTCCACCTACCTCCCACCCCCCGCCCCTTCAAAACCCTCAGGTTGTTTTTCAGTGTCCATAGTCTCTCATGGTTCTCCTCCCCTTCCAATTTCCCTCAACTCCCTTCTCCTCTCCATCCCTTACTTTTAAATGGAGATCTCATTTGTATTACAGTGTTGATTCTAGGATTAGTATTTTTTTTTTCATTTTAATAAACATATAATGTATTTTTATCCCCAGGGGTACAGGTATGTGAATCGCCAGGTTTACACATTTCACAGCACTCATCATAGCACATACCCTCCCCAATGTCCATTTCCCCACCACCCTCTCCCGTCCCCCCTCCCCCCAGCAACCCTCAGTCTGTTTTTTGAGATTGAGTCTTTTATGGTTTGTCTCCCTCCCAATCCCATCTTTTCATTTTTTCTTTTCCTACCTCCCCCCAACCCCCCGCATTGCATCTCCACTTCCTCATATCAAAGAGATCATATGATAGTTGTCTTTCTCTGATTGACTTATTTTGCTAAGCATGATACCCTCTAGTTCCATCCACGTCGTCCCAAATGGAAAGATGTCATGTCTTTTGATGGCTGCATAGTATTCCATTGTGTATATATACCACATATTCTTTATCCATTCATCTGTTGATGGACATCTAGGCTCTTTCCACAGTTTGGGTATTGTGGACATTGCTGCTATAAACATTCGGGTGCACGTGCCCCTTTGGAGCACCACGTTTGTATCTTTAGGATATATACCCAGTAGAACAATTGCTGGGTCATAGGGTAGCTCTATTTTCAGTTTTTTGAGGAAGCTCCACACTGTTTTCCAGAGTGGTTGCACCAGCTTGCATTCCCACCAGCAGTGTAGGAGGGTTCCCCTCTCTCCACATCCTCACCACCATCCGTCATTTCTTGACTTGTTAATTTTAGCCATTCTGACTGGTGTGATGTGGTATCTCATTGTGGTTTTGATTCGTATTTCCCTGATGCCGAGTGATGTGGAGCATTTTTTTCATGTGTCTCTTGGCCATCTGGATGTCTTTGCAGAAATGTCTGCTCATATCCTCTGCCCATTACTTGACTGGATTATTTGTTCTTTGGGTATTGAGTTTGATAAGCTCTTTATAGATTTTGGATACTAGCCCTTTATCTGATATGTCGTTTGCAAATATCTTCTCCCATTCTGTCAGTTGTCTTTTGGTTTTGTTCACTGTTTCCTTTGCTGTGCAAAAGCTTTTGATCTTGATGAAATCCCAATAGTTCATTTTTGCCCTTGCTTCTGTTGCCTTTGGCGATGTTCCTAGGAAGAAGTTGCTGCGGTTGAGGTCAAAGAGGTTGCTGCCTGCATTCTCCTCAAGGATTTTGATAGATTCCTTTCTCACATTGAGGCGCTTCATCCATTTTGAGTCTATTTTCGTGTGTGGTGTAAGGAAATAGTCCAATTTCATTTTCTGCATGTGGCTGTCCAATTTTCCCAGCACCATTTGTTGAAGAGGCTGTCTTTTTCCATTGGATATTCTTTCCTGCTTTGTCGAAGATTAGTTGACCATAGACTTGAGGATCTGTTTCTGGGCTCTCTATTCTGTTCCATTGATCTATATGTCTGTTTTTGTGCCAGTACCATACTGTCTTGATGATGACAGCTTTGGAATAGAGCTTGAAGTCTGGAATTGTGATGCCACCAACTTTGGCTTTCTTTTTCAATATTCCTTTGGCTATTCGAGGTCTTTTCTGGTTCCATATAAATTTTAGGATTATTTGTTCAATTTCTTTAAAAAATGGATGGGATTTTGATAGGGATTGCATTAAATGTGTAGATTTCTTTAGGTAGAATAGATATTTTCACAATATTTGTTCTTCCAATCCATGAGAATGGAAATTTTTTCCATTTCTTTGTGTCTTCCTCAATTTCTTTCATGAGGACTTTATAGTTTTCTGAGTATAGATTCTTTGCCTCTTTGGTTAGATTTATTCCTAGGTATCTTATGGTTTTGGGTGCGATTGTAAATGGGACTGACTCCTCAATTTCTCTTTCTTCTGTCTTGTTGTTAGTGTAAAGAAATGCAACTGATTTCTGTGCATTGACTTTATATCCTGACACTTTACTGAATTCCTGTATAAGTTCTAGCAGTTTTGGGGTGGAGCCTTTTGGGTTTTCCACATATAGTATCATATCATCTGCAAAGAGTGATAGCTTGACTTCTTCTTTGCCAATTTGGATGCCTTTCATTTCTTTTTGTTGTCTGATTGCTGAGGCTAGGACTTCTAGTACTATGTTGAACAGCAGTGGTGATAATGGACATCCCTGCCGTGTTCCTGACCTTAGCGGAAAAGCTTTCAGTTTTTCTCCATTGAGAATGATATTTGCGGTGGGTTTTTCATAGATGGTTTTGATAATATTGAGGTATGTGCGTTCAATCCCTAATGAATAGTTTTAATCAGGAAGGGATGCTGCACTTTGTCAAATGCTTTTTCAGCATCTATTGAGAGTATCATATGGTTCTTATTCTTTCTTTTATTAATGTATTGTATCACATTGATGGATTTGCAGATGTTGAACCAACCTTGCAGCCCTGGGATAAATCCCACTTGGTCGTGGTGAATAATCCTTTTAATGTACTGTTGGATCCTATTCGCCAGTGTTTTGGTGAGAATTTTCGCATCTGTGTTCATCAAGGATATTGGTTTGTAATTCTCTTTTTTCGTGGGATCCTTGTCTGGTTTTGGGATCAAGGTGATACTGGCCTCATAGAATGAGTTTGGAAGTTTTCCTTCCATTTCTATTTTTTGGAACATTTTCAGGAAAATAGGAATTAATTCTTCTTTAAATGTTTGGTAGAATTCCCCTGGGAAGCCGTCTGGTCCTGGACTTTTGTTTGTTTGGAGATTTTTAATGACTGTTTCAATCTGCTTACTGGTTATGGGTCTGTTCAGGTTATCTATTTCTTCCTGGTTCAGTTGTGTTAGTTTATATGTCTCTAGAAATGTATCCATTTCTTCCAGATTGTCAAATTTGTAGGTGTAGAGTTCCTCATAGTATGTTCTTATAGTTGTTTGTATTTCTTGGGTGTTGGTTGTGATCTCTCCTCTTTCATTCATGATTTTATTTATTTGCGTCCTTTCTCTTTTCTTTTTGATAAGTCTGGCCAGGGGTTTGTCTATCTTATTAATTCTTTCAAAGAACCAGCTGCTAGTTTTGTTGATTTATTCTATGTTTTTTTTTAGTTTCTATTTCATTGATTTCTGCTCTGATCTTTATGATTTCTCTTCTCCTGCTGGGTTTAGGCTTTCTTTGTTGTCCTCTCTCCAGCTCCTTTAGGTGTAGAGTTAGGTTGTGTATTTGAGACCTTTCTTGTTTCTTGGGAAAGGCTTGCACCGCTATGTATTTTCCTCTCAGGACTGCCTTTGTTGTGTCCCACAGATTTTGAACCGTTGTGTTTTCATTATCATTTGTTTCCATGATTTTTTTTCAATTCCTCTTTAATTTCCTGGTTGACCCATTCATTTTTCAGAAGAGTACTGTTTAGCCTCCATGTATTTGCGTTCTTTCCAAATTTCCTCTTGTGATTGAGTTCTAGCTTCAGAGCATTGTGGTCTGAAAATATGCAGGGAATGATCTCAATCTTTTGGTACCGGTCGAGAAATGATTTATGACCCAGAATGTGGTCTATTGTGGAGAATGTTCCATGTGCACTAGAGAAGAATGTATATTCTGTTGCTTTGGGATGGAATGTTCTGAATAGATCTGTGATGTCCACCTGGTCCAGTGTGTCATTTAAGGCCTTTATTTCCTTGTTGATCTTTTGCTTAGATGGTCTGTCCATTTCAGTGAGGGGAGTGTTAAAGTCGCCTGCTATTATTGTATTACTGTTGATGTAGTTCTTTGATTTTGTTATTAATTGGTTTATATAGTTGGCTGCTCCCATGTTAGGGGCATAGATATTTAAGATTGTTAGGTCTTCTTGTTGGACAGACCCTTTGAGTATGATATAGTGTCCTTCCTCATCTCTTATTATAGTCTTTGGCTTAAAATCTAATTGATCTGATAGAAGGATTGCCACTCCAGCTTTCTTCTGATGTCCATTAGCATGGTACATTGTTTTCCACCCCCTCACTTTAAATCTGGAGGTGTCTTCGGGTCTAAAATGAGTTTCTTGTAGGCAGCATATTGATGGGTTTTGTTTTTTATCCATTCTGATACCCTGTGTCTTTTGATTGGGACATTTAGCCCATTAACATTCAGGGTAACTATTGAGAGATATGAATTTAGTGCCATTGTATTGCCTGTAAGGTGACTCTTACTGTATATTGTCTCTCTTACTTTCTGATCTACTACTTTTAGGGTCTCTCTTTGCTTAGAGGACCCCTTTCAATATTTCCTGTAGAGCTGGTTTGGTGTTTGAAAATTCTTTAAGCTTTTGTTTTTCCTGGAAGCTCTTTATCTCTCCTTCTATTTTCAATGATAGCCTAGCTGGATATAGTATTCTTGGCTGCATGTTTTTCTCGTCTAGTGCTCTGAATGTATCATGCTAGTTCTTTCTGGCCTGCCAGGTCTCTGTGGATAGGTCTGCTGCCAATCTAATGTTTTTACCCTTGTATATTACAGACTTCTTTTCCCGGGCTGCTTTCAGGATTTTCTCTTTGTTGCTAAGACTTGTAAATTTTACTATCAGCTGACGAGGTGTGGATCTATTTTTATTGATTTTGAGGGGCGTTCTTAGCATCTCCTGGATTTTGATGTTAGTTCCCTTTGCCATATTAGGGAAATTCTCTCCAATAATTGTCTCCAATATACCTTCTGCTCCCCTCTCTCTTTCTTCTTCTTCTGGAATCCCAATTATTCTAATGTTGTGTCATCTTATGGTGTCGCTTATCTCTCGAATTCTCTCCCCATGGTCCAGTATTTGTTTGTCTCTCTTTTGCTCAGCTTCTTTATTCTCTGTCATTTGGTCTTCTATGTCACTAATTCTTTCTTCTGCCTCATTTATCCTAGCAGTGAGAGCTTCCATTTTTGATTGCACTTCATTAATAGCTTTTTTTATTTCAGCTTGGTTATATTTTAGTTCTTTTATTTCTCCAGAAAGGACTTTTATATCTCCGGAGAGGTTTTCTCTAATATCTTCTATGCCTTTTTCGAGCCCGGCTAGAACCTTGAGAATTGTCATTATGAACTCTAGATCTGTCATGTTACCAATGTCCGTATTGATTAGGTCTCCAGCCTTCAGTACGGCCTCTTGTTCTTTTTTTTGAGGTGAGTTTTTCTGCCTTGTCATTTTGTCTAGATAAGATTTGCTTTCTCCTGCTGTGGAATTCCGCTGTTCTTGGTGAGCGAAGTTGGTCTTGGCTGGGTTTCTTGTTGATCTTCAGGAGGAGGGGTCCGTTGTGGTGATTCTCAAGTGTCTTTGCCGCAGGCGGAATTGCAACGCCCTTGGCAGGGGCCGTGCTAGGTAATCCGCTTGGGTTTGTTTTCGGGAGTTTCTGTTCCCTGAGCTCTTTCCATAGAGTTCTGGAGGATGGGAATGAAAATGGCGGCCTCCCAATCTCCAGCCCGGAGGAGCCGAGAGCTTGGGGTCCCACTCCTCAGTGCACCCTCAGAGAAAAATGCCCAACCACCCTGGCTCCCTGGCCTGCAGTCATGCCTTGAGGAAAGTGGTTAATTGCTGGAACCTGGAGAAAAGCGCACGGTCGCTTCCGTCTCTGTGGCCTCCGGCCGCACTCCGAGCCCACCCAGCATGCAACCGGCACAAGGTAACCCCGGGCTGAGAGCTCACTCCTCGGCTTTGTTTCTGTAGCTGGCTTTCCCGCTCTAATACCTGGGAGCTCTGCAGCACTCAGACGCCCCCGGTCCTTCTGTGACCCTGCGGGACCTGGGGTTATGCTGACCCCGCCTGGGTTTCCCCCTGGTTTAGCCTCTGTAGTGATGTCCCTTTGTGGAGCAGACTTTTAAAAGTCCCGATCTTGTGCTCCATTGCTCCACAGCTTGCCGGAAGTTGGCCCCTCCCCCCGAAGTCTATCTTCCCATCACTTTGGATTCAGTTCTCCGCAGGTCCTACCTTTCAGAAAGTGATCAATTTTCTGTTTCTAGAATTGTTGCTCTTCTTCTCTTCAATTTCCCGTTGGATTTGTAGGTGTTCACAATGGTTTGATAAGCTATCTAGCTGATCTCCTGCTACCCGCTGTTGTCTCAGCCTGCTACTTCTCCGCCATCTTGACTCCTCCGCCCAATAATGTACTCTTTCATGTAAGATGGTAACAGAGGAAACTGAGCACAGAGCATGTGGGATATCTCTTTTTCACCATTTCCCTGTTAATATAGACCTGTTATAAAATATGAATTTTTTAAATATAAATGGCTTATTTCATGTAATATGTCATCAACATGTATTTCTGTTGTAGCATATCTCAGGAACCTTCTTTTTCTATGCCGAATTATATTTCACTGTATGTGTACCACATTTTGTTTGTTCATATGTTGATGGACACTTGGTGGCTTCCCTATTTTTGCTAATATGACTATTGCTGATATGGGCATGAGGGTACACATATTTCATCCAATCCCCACTTCGAATGCTTTTGTTATATACCTGAAGGTGGAAATTAGAGATCACTTTCTCATTGTATCATTAACTTTCTGGGATGTCATACTGTCCTTCTTTTTGGCTGCACTATTTTTATATTTATGAACAGCATGTACATACATGTTTAGCGATGTTGGGTATTTTCTCATCTGCTCATTGCCCACTTTGAATATTTATTTTTTGATAAATGTTTATTGAAGAGTTTTGTTGATATTGAGGTTTAGGAATTCTGTGAATTGACTTTTCACTAATTCATTATGGCCTTTGATGAAGTTTTTAACTTTGAGCTTAACGAATTTATTCATTTATTTCTCCTGTAACCTTTTTTTGTGTCATATTCAAGAAATTATTTCCTAACTTAATGTCTTGAATATTTTTTCATTTATATTTTCTTCTAAATATTTTACAGTTTTAGCTCTTACACTTAGGTTTTTATCCATTTTGAATTTATTTTGTATATGGTGTAAGTTAAGCCCTACCTTTATTCTTTTGCTCATGAATCTCTAGTTTTTTTCCAAACTATTTGTTGAAAAAAACATCCTTTTCCTATTAGGTGATTGGCACTCTTGTAGAAAGTCAGGTGACCATATAGGTGATGTTTTGTTTCTGGGATCTCCAATCTAGTCCATTCGTCTGTGTACCTCTCTCAATGCCATTTCCACACTGTTTTCATTACTATAACATTATGATAAGCTTTAAAATCAGGAGATGTGAGACCCACAACTTTTTCTTTTCAATATATATATTTTTTCTTTTGACTAAAGATCTCTTGACATTCCATATGAAACTGTCAGCTGATTTTTCTATATCCTCAAAAATTACCATTGGAGTTTTAATATGGGTTGCATTAAAAGTTTATTGCTTCAGATATTATTGACTTCTAAACAATATTGAGTCTCCTGATCCATGAAGATGTGACAGCTTTCAGAGTATATGCGAATGCACACACACACACACACACAATGATTTGTTACAAAGAATTTGTTTTTGTTTAGATTGAACCTGAAGAGTGCAAAATCTGCAGACTCAATGTCCCATTTTGAGTTTAACACCAGAAACTGCTATAAGCCTGTAAGAGTTGGTGTCCCAGTACAGGTTCATAGGCAGGAGTTCCATACATCAGGAAGAGTTACCGTGTCATAGTGGAAGCCATCAGACAGGAAGAGCTAATGGTTCAGTTTGCAAGCTCTCAGGCAGGAGAATCCCCTCAGACTCATGGAAGGTTAGTCTTTTATAATTTTCAGGCCTTCATTTGGTTGAATGAGGAAGCACTTTAGTAAGAGCAATCTAGTTTATTCACTCTTCCAATACAAAAGTTAATATCATCCAGAAAAAATATTAGTCATCACCAAAAGCAATAGTCAAACCAATATCTAAGCATCCTATGCTCTAGACAAGTTAACACATAAAATTAACCAGTCCATTGATTATCCACACAGTATGTGTGTGTGTGTGTCTGTGTGTATGTGTTTAATCTCCACAAATCATACCTAATCTCCAAATAAAGACTATACATGGTTATAATTCCACCTAATCGTACAACTATCCTGCATGCAAATGAAAATACACTAAAACCTCCACAAGAAGGCAAGGTAAAACTTTTGGGTGATTTGTACTTTCCCGTTGATGTTTAGTAGCTAAAAACACTGATGGCAAATAAAAATACAAAAAGGGGAGCGCCTGGGTGACTCAGTGGGTTAAAGCCTTTGCCTTCGGCTCAGGTCATGATCCCAGGGTCTTGGGATCGAGCCTTGCATCGGGCTCTCTGCTCCGCAGGGAGCCCGCTTCCTCCTCTCTCTCTCTGCCTGCCTCTTTGACTACTTGTGATCTCTGTCTGTCAAATAAATAAATAAAAATCTTTAAAAAAAATACAAAAAGGCTATGGCATAAATTCAATATATCTTCAGTTTCATGGTAAGGTAATAAGAAAGTGAAAAACACAAAACATTTGTGATATATATATATATATATGTGTGTGTGTGTGTGTGTATATATATATATATATATACACACATATATATATATTTCACACATAAACATATTCATAATATAAATAGTAAATAAAATAATTTACATCTTCATTTTTCTAACAGTCCCATGGTTAATTCATAATTACTTTCTTTTATTATGCATTTTGTATTCAATGTGCCTTCAGCAAGCAGGAAAGCTGGTTGTGTTTCTTTAGCTGGTGGGGTGACACAAACCTTCATTCCTCAAGTGTCTAGGTCATTAGTAGTTATGCCTGGATTGAGTTGTTTTAGTTTTCCATTGATCTTGATATCAGAGCATGTTGGATACTAATTGTGGTCCTATGGATCTCCGGTATTCTAGATATACTCTTCCTTACCTCCACTGTGCAGTAGTAGTCCAATTTCTCCTTGGTTGCCAGGATCAGTCACCCCAGCCATCAAAACAACTTACTCCTTTGCCTTTAGATTCAAAGACATGAGCTATCCAAAATGGTCAGGCAGCAGTCCTAACCCTCTGTTCAATAGAATTGTTGTGTCTCCTGCTGGAAACATTTCTCCCATTGGAATGAAGACTTTGAAGCAAGAAGAGCATAAGTAAAAGGGAATAGGAAGCAAAAAACTTGATAGTGGTTCACTAGGGTTGATAATGTGTGGTACTTCTCCCTTTTTACCCTTTGATTAGAGGCCTGGGAGTTCAGCAACATATCATGGAGGCTGATTCAGAGCATCTATGGCCTTCATAAGAACTGAAGCCCCTTTTTCCAACACGGGGAGTATTGCTACCTTTGTTGTACTATAACTAACCCTGCAGTAGGTCGTTCCACCATTTTAGGAGACTAATTGCTTCAAAACGGTGGAAAATATGGTATGAGCAGTGAATTACATGAGCTTGGGCCCATTATGGCACTTGATTTGGTATGAACTAACATTGGTAATCAGAAGCAATGCTGTGTGAAATGTTATGAATGTGGTTAAAAAATTCTCTAAGGTCTCAATGGTAGATTTGGCAGAAACATTACATGCAGTGAATGCGATCCATACGCAAAGGAAGTGTCTATGGGGCAGTAAGAACAAATCACCACCCTTCCATGATGGAAGGAGTCCAATGTAATCAACCTGCACCCAGGCTGATCATGCCAAGGAATGCTGCCATATGAAGACTTCAGGTTGCTTCTACTGCTGAAAGATTTGGCACTCAGCCATGGTCATGTCCAGGGTAACTTTGGTGGTTGGAAGTTCATGCTGTAGAGATCATGTACATCCTCCATCTATGCCACCATGACCACTGTGTACATGCACCTACTGAACTATGATGGTAGTAGATGGGGAAAGAGGCAACCGGTATGCACAAAATGGGTTATCCTATCCACTTGTATATTAAAATAGTCCTCTGCAGGTCAGTCCTTGGTGAGCATTGGCAAGGGACAAAGATATTTGTGTGTTTTTACTTATTCAGAGAGCTATGTAAACATGTTTCTTCCTCATATTTTCTTGTTACAAATTTTCTATTTTTTTTCCCCAAATCCCTGATTATTCAGCCAAGCCTTTAGCAAAACCCAAGCATAGGTATACTTTCTACATGTGGCCACTTCTTCTTCTAGGAAAGTGAACACCAGGTTCATCTCTCCAAGTTCTACCAATTGAAAGAAATTCCTTTCACCACTGACCTTCATAGATTTTCTACAATGCGGCTGTAGTGTTGCATCTAATTACTTTTGAGCTGTACCTACATATTACTGCAGAATTTTCTCTATAATAGGCCCACGACTTTTCTTCTACAGTTGGTCATAGTGAACCCCTCACATGGTCTTGGGTTCAGGGTTGGGGAGAAAGCACTACAGCAAAATTGGGGAATGGTGGGGCTCCTCGGTGGCTCAGAGGGTTAAAGCCTCTTCCTTGTGCTTAGGTCATGATCCCAGGACCCTGGGACCTGACACAAGCCCTGTTTGGACTCTCTGCTCAGCAGGGAGCCTGCTTCCTCCCCACTCTCTGCCTGCCTCTCTGCCTACTTGTGATCTCTTTCTGTCAATTAAATAAATCAATAAAATCTTTAAAAGAAATATTTTTATTTAAAAAAATTGGGGAATGTGATCATTTAGAAACTTCATGTAAGTTTTTCTTCAGTTCTGGCTTGGGATAGGTCACTTATACAGTAGTCCCTCCATATATCTGTGGTGGGGTAGAGATGTTTTTCAAAACCCCCAGTGGATATCTGAAACTACAAATAGTACTGAACAATATATATACTATTTTTCCCGGGGCACCTGGGTGGCTCAGTGGGTTAAGCCGCTGCCTTCGGCTCAGGTCATGATCTCAGGGTCCTGGGATCGAGTCCCACATCAGGCTCTCTGCTCGGCAGGGAGCCTGCTTCCCCCTCTCTCTCTTTCTGCCTGTCCCTCTGTCTACTGTGATCTCTCTGTCAAATAAATTTAAAAAAATCTATATTCTATTTTTCCTATACATGTATACCTAGGATAAAGTTTAACTTATAAATTAGGCACAATAAGATGTTAAAAATAATCATAACAAAGTAGAAAACTTACAACAATATACTGTAAAAAAAGTTATCTGAATATGGTCTCTCTCAAAATACCTGAGTGTACTGCACTCACCCTTCTTCTTTTGATGATGTGAGATGATAAATTATCTGTTGTGAAAAAAATACATGGGAAACTTCAAAAGTGTACCCATGTAAACAGTCAGCCTGATGAGGAGGTTTTCCAGAAAATGACCTTGCAGAAGAAATAAATCACCACAAAACAAACTTCTTCAACCTCTAGTTTCTGAGAAAGAACCCAGGAAATGAATTCAGTTTCATTGTTCATTTTTCTCATGGAATAAATCTAGTATGCCAAGTTCCCAAAGATAATGAAATTATCTGAAAGAAAAACATAACAAGGAAAAACAACATTCATTTCTCACTCAAAATAAATGAAGAATGATAGTAGTTGGAAAAGGAAAAATGGGTACTCATTGCTGCTTGGCATGAATATTTAGAGAAATTGAGGTGTACATAGTTTGATCACTTTACCTCCATTTTTAGACCATTCATTCACATTATATGAGGAAACAAAGTCCAGAGACATAAAGCCAATTCTCTAAGTCACACATCTAACCACAAAACTCAGGCATTTTTTTAAGTTTTTTTTTTTTTTTCCATTTGCTTGTTTTTAGGTATTTAGTAGTTCTCATTCTGTCTAAGACAGCTAACTAATTTTGAATCAATTCAGTTAGAGGATATGGTAATGTTCATATATGTGGAAAAGGTCATCTTATTTTTGTCATGGATTAAAAACATGTCCCAGTATTTTCCCTTCTGAATACTGCCATGAGTGTTCAAGTAGTTGAGTGTGGGTGACCTCCACAGGCTCTTCTTAGAATACTATGATCTTTAAGTACATGAATATTGTCCCTTATTTAATATCCAGCTCTTATAGTCAAAAGGTGGTGGGTAGAGTAAAAAAGAGGATAAAAATTACATATATATATATATACATATATATATATATATATATATATTTCTGAGACCATGGTGTTATAATTTTAGATAAATTATTTAGCTTCATGGGGCTTCTGTTATCCCATTTGTGAAATTAGAAAATCAGTTTTATTATTGTTATCATATGAGCAGTTACTTGTACTATCAAATTAAATCCATTCTTTCAGCCTGGTGTAGCAATGGATCTCTTATGAAGATGCAGAGGTAAAAGTAGATAAAGCAATGAAAGGAACTGCTGTAGACATATCGAGACCTGTTGGATTTGAAAGAAGGGAAAGTGAAATCTCAGGCAATTTCTTGTATTCACTCTCAGTGTTTGAGAATTTTCTAGGAAATACTTTTAAACACCTGTCTGTTAACTAAAAGAAAAAAAAAAAGTCACAGGAAAAAAAAAAAGGAAAAAGGAAAGGAAGGACTCTGCTCAAAATCTCACTAATTTCTTCATTGTCTTTTTAAATGTTCAGGTCTTATGGTAGTTTATATTATTCTCCCACTCTGGATGTATTAGATATTTCAAAGACATCATCACTGAAAATGCTTTAAATGGATTTAGGTAGAAGACAATATCAGATGCATCTTCAGTACTGGGACGTCAGGTGGTCTAATGAGGCCACCTGAATGTATGGATGGAACGGTGTATGTGCAATAGTTTTGACTTAAACATACAAGTTCTTACTCTAAATAAGCCACAGATGTAAGTGATTCCTCTAGTTGTAGGTTAGGATGGCACTTCACAGTGTCTTAGACCACAATTAGGAATTTTGTCTCTCTGAGGCCACATCTCCTTCAGGTCTGTCTTGTATAGCACAAATAGTTTGTACTCTACTCTCTGTTCTAAGCTGTCGGTTTGCCCCAACATTGTGCCTGGTTCTTCCACTTTTGAGAAACTGCAAGGCTTTTTTCCCTTTGATCTGTGTATTATGGCTAATACAGTAGTCATTACAAGTGTGTCTTCTCTTATATGGGGTGAAACAGTGTTAATATCAATGGTAAAAATTGTAATAGTAATAATAATTCAAGTTTACAGTCAAGAATACACACTGTTTCTACATTTTCATTCTGCTTTGTTTGTTTCTTCCTTTGACTACCTTCACCATTTCATCCACTCTTCTTATCCCCCACTGTGGCAACCACCAACATGTTCTCTGTATCTCTTGAGTTCAGTGTTTTGGATATATTTTTTTTCTGATTTCCCATGTTCATGATGTCTCACAGTACTTGATCTTACAGCATTTGTCTTTTATTTAGCATAATTCCCATAATGATCAATCCATGTTGTCACATGGCAATACTCAAAAGACAAACAGTATTAATTTTATGAGGGTAGATTTTTTTTTTTTTTTTTTTTGGAGCTGGACCTGCCAGGATCTCCTGGCACGAATGTTTAGTCCTCACTTACACCCCTCATCTTCAGTTGGGGCTTTGTGCTATGCTCCTCAAGCACCTGGAACATGCACTTCTCCAGTAGCCCATAGAAACTTTGCCTTTATTGAGCAGCATTGCACTCTTTGGCTGTTGAAGCACATGTCCTGGGTCTAATTCATAAGGCATCATTTTGAAGATTAGAAACAGATGGCCTTTTCTCATGCCATATTCTATTTATTTCCTAATAATAACATTTCTATGAGTCATTCTTTATGTATGATAAAAACTAATTTATTTTTATTTTTATTTATTTATTTGACAGACAGAGATCACAAGTAGGCACAGAGGCAGTCAGAGAGAGAGAAAGGGAAGGAGGCTTCCCGCTGAGTAGAGAGCCCAATGCGGGGCTCGATCCCAGGACCCTGGGACCATGACCTGAGCTGAAGGCAAAGGCTTTAACCCACTGAGCCACCAAGGTGCCCAAAAAAACTAAATTTTCAAATATAATTTGGTTATTTAGAATTTTAATTATGGGATGCCAGGATGGCACAGTCAGTGAAGCATTTGCCTTTGGCTCAGGTCATGATCTCAGGGTCTTGGGATCTAGCCCTGCATTGGGCTCCTTGCTTGGTGGGGATCCTGCTTCTGCCTCTGCCTGCTTCTCCCTCTGCTTGTCTGCTCACTCTGTCTCTGAGAAGTAAATAAACAAATGTCTTGGAGAGAGGAGTCAAGATGGTGGAGAAGTAGCAGGCTGAGATGACATTGGGTAGCAGGAGATCAGCTAGATAGCATATCTAACCATTGTGAACACCTACAAATCCAATGGGAAATCAAAGAGAAGAAGAGCAACAATTCTAGAAACAGAAAATTGACCACTTTCTGAAAGGTAGGACCTGTGGAGAAGTGAATCCAAAGTGACGGGAAGATAGACTGCGGGGGGATGGGCTGGCTCCTGGCAAGCGGAGGAGCAATGGAGCACAAAATCAGGACTTTTAAAAGTCTGCTCCATGGAGGGATCTCGCTCCAGAGGCTAAACCAGGGGGAAGCCCAGGCAGGGTCAGTGTAACCCCAGGTCCCGCGGGGTTACAGAAGGACCCGGGGTGTCTGAGTGCCACAGAGCTCACAGGTATTAGAGCGGGAAAGCCGGCTACAGCAACAAAGCCGAGGAATGAGCTCTCAGCCTGGCGTTACCTTGTGCCAGCCAAAGGCTGGGTGGGCTCGGAGCGTGGCTGGAGGCCACAGAGACAGAAGCGACTGGGCACTTTTCTCCAAGTGCCAGCAATTCAGTGCTTTCCACCAGGCACAACCACAGGCCAAGGAGGCAGGGGTGGTTGGGCGCTTTTCTCTGAGGGAGAACTGAGGAGCAGGACCCCAAGCTCTCGGCTCTTCCAGGCCAGGAGATTGGGAGGCCGCCATCTTCATTCCCGTCCTCCGTAACTCTAAGGAAAGCATTCAGGGAACAAAAGCTCCCGAAAACAAACCCGAGCGGATTACTTAGCCTGGCCCCTGGCAAGGGCAGTGCAATTATGCCTGTGGCAAAGACACTTGCGAATCACTAAAAGAGGTCCCTCCCCCAGAAGATCAACAAGAAACCCAGCCAAGAACAACTTCACTAACCAAGAACATTGGAATTCTAGAGGAGGAGAAAGCAAATCTTATCTGAACAAAATGACAAGGCGGAAAAACTCACCACAAAAAAAAGAACAAGAGGCAGTACCGAAGGCTGGGGACCTAATCAATACAGACATTGGTAAAATGACAGATATAGAGTTCATAATGACGATTCTCAAGGTTCTAGCCAGGCTCGAAAAAGGCATAGAAAATATTAGAGAAACCCTCTCCGGAGAGATAAAAGCCCTTTCTGGAGAAATAAAAGAACTAAAATCTAACCAAGTTGAAATTAAAAAAAAGCAATTAATGAGGTGCAATAAAAAATGGAAGCTCTCACTGCTAGGATAAATGAGGCAGAAGAAAGAATTAGTGACATACAAGACCAAATGACAGAGAATAAAGAAGCTGAGTGAAAGAGAGACAAACAAATACTGGACCATGAGGAGAGAATTCAAGAGATAAGTGACACCATAAGACGACACAACATTAGAATAACTGGGATTCCAGAAGAAGAAGAAAGAGACAGGAGAGCAGAAGGTATATTGGAGAGAATTATTGGAGAGAATTTGCCTAATATGGCAAAGGGAACAAATATCAAAATCCAGGAGATGCTAAGAACGCCCCTCAAAATCCATAAAAATAGGTCCACAACTCGTAACCTAATAGTAAAATTTACAAGTCTTAGCAACAAAGAGAAAATCCTGAAAGCAGCCTGGGAAAAGAAGTCTGTAACATACAAGGGTAAAAACATTAGATTGGCAGCGGACCTATCCACAGAGACCTGGCAGGCCAGAAAGAACTGGCATGATATATTCAGAGCACTAAATGAGAAAAACATGCAGCCAAGAATACTATATCTGGCTAGGCTATCATTGAAAATAGAAGGAGAGATAAAGAGCTTCCAGGAAAAACAAAAGCTGAAAGAATTTGCAAACACCAAACTAGCTCTACAGAAAATATTGAAAGGGGTCCTCTGAGCAAAGAAAGACCTTAAAAGTGGTAGATCAGAAAGAAAGAGAGACAATATACAGTAACAGTCACCTTACAGGCAATACAATGGCACTAAATTCATATCTCTCAATTATTACCCTGAATGTTAATGGGCTAAACCCCAATCAAAAGACACAGGTATCAGAATGGATAAAAAAAAAAAACAAAACCCATCAATATGCTGCCTATAAGAAACTCATTTTAGACCCGAAGACACCTCCAGATTGAAAGTGAGGGGGTGGAAAACAATATACCATGCTAATGGGCATCAGAAGAAAGCTGGGGTGGCAATCCTTATATCAGATCAATTAGATTTTAAGCCAAAGACTATAATAAGAGATGAGGAAGGACACTATATCATACTCAAAGGGTCTGTCCAACAAGAAGACCTAACAATCTTAAATATCTATGCACCTAACATGGGAGCAGCCAACTATATAAACCAATTAATAACACAAGCAAAGAAATACATCGACAGTAATACAGTAATAGCAGGGGACTTTAACACTCCCCTCAATGAAATGGACAGATCATCTAAGCAAAAGATCAACAAGGAAATAAAGGCCTTAAATGACACACTGGACCAGGTGGACATCACAGATCTATTCAGAACATTCCATCCCAGAGCAACAGAATATACATTCTTCTCCAGTGCACATGGAACATTCTCCAGAATAGACCACATCCTGGGTCATAAATCATGTCTCGACCGGTATCAAAAGATTGGGATCATTCCCTGCATATTTTCAGACCACAATGCTCTGAAGCTAGAATTCAATCACAGGAGGAAATTTGGAAAGAATGCAAATACATGGAGACTAAACAGCATCCTTCTAAAAAATGAATGGGTAAACCAGGAAATTAGAGAAGAATTGAAAAAATCCACGGAAACAAATGATAATGAAAACACAACGGTTCAAAATCTGTGGGACACAACAAAGGCAGTCCTGAGAGGAAAAAATATATCGGTACGAGCCTTTCTCAAAAAAGAAGAAAGGTCTCAAATACAGAACCTAATCCTACACCTAAAGGAGCTGGAGAAAGAACAACAAAGAAAGCCTAAACCCAGCAGGAGAAGAGAAATCATAAAGATCAGAGCAGAAATCAATGAAATAGAAACTAAAAAAAAAAACAATAGAACAAATCAATGAAACTAGTAGCTGGTTCTTTGAAAGAATTAATAAGATTGACAAACCCCTGGCCAGACATATCAAAAAGAAAAGAGGAAGGACGCAAATAAATAAAATCATGAATGAAACAGGAGAGATCACAACCAACACCAAAGAAATACAAACAATTATAAGAACATACTGCGAGCAACTCTACGCCAACAAATTCAACAATCTGGAAGAAATGGATACATTTCTAGAGACATGTAAACTACCACAACTGAACCAGGAAGAAGTAGAAAACCTGAACAGACCCATAACAAGTAAGGAGATTGAAGCAGTCATCGAAAGTCTCCAAACACGGGCACCTGGGTGGCTCAGTGGGTTAAGGCCTCTGCCTTCGGCTCAGGTCATGATCCCGGGATCCTGGGATCAAGCCCTGCATCAGGTTCTCTGCTCGGAGGGGAGACTGCTTCCTCCTCTCTCTCTCTGTCTGCCTCTCTGCCTACTTTTGATCTCTGTCTGTCAAAAAAAAAAAAAATCTCCAAACAAACAAAAGTCCAGGACTGGATGGCTTCCCAGGGGAATTCTACCAAACATTTAAAGAAGAATTAATTCCTGTTCTCCTGAAACTATTCCAAAAAATAGAAATGGAAGGAAAACTTCCAAACTCATTTTATGAGTCCAGCATCACCTTGATCCCAAAACCAGACAAGGATCCCACCAAAAAGGAGAATTATAGACCAATATCCTTGATGAACACAGATGCGAAAATTCTCACCAAAATACTGGCCAATAGGATCCAACAGCACATTAAAAGGATTATTCCCCACGACCAAGTGGGATTTATTCCAGGGCTGCAAGATTGGTTCAACATCCACAAATCCATCAATGTGATACAATACGTTAATAAAAGAAAGAATAAGAACCATATGATACTCTCAATAGATGCTGAAAAAGCATTTGACAAAGTGCAGCGTCCCATCCTGATTAAAACTCTTCAAAGTGTAGGGATAGAGGGCACATACCTCAATATTTTCAAAGCCATCTATGAAAAAACCCACCGCAAATATCATTCTCAATGGAGAAAAACTGAAAGCTTTTCCGCTAAGGTCAGGAACATGGCAAGGATGTCCGTTATCACCACTGCTGTTCAACATAGTACTAGAAGTCCTAGCCTCAGCAATCAGGCAACAAAAAGAAATTAAAGGCATCCAAATTGGCAAAGAAGAAGTCAAACTATCACTCTTTGCAGATGATATGATACTATATGTGGAAAACCCAAAAGGCTCCACTCCAAAACTCCTAGAACTTCTACAGGAATTCAGTAAAGTGTCAGGATATAAAGTCAATGCACAGAAATCAGTCGCATTTCTTTACACTAACAACAAGACAGAAGAAAGAGAAATTGAGGAGTCAGTCCCATTTACAATCGCACCCAAAACCATAAGATACCTAGGAATAAATCTAACCAAAGAGGCAAAGAATCTTTACTCAGAAAACTATAAAGTACTCAGGAAAGAAATTGAGGAAGACACAAAGAAATGGAAAAATATTCCATGCTCATGGATTGGAAGAACAAATATTGTGAAAATGTCTATTCTACCTAAACAATCTACACATTTAATGCAATCCCTATGAAAATCCCATCCATTTTTTTAAAGAAATAGAACAAATAATCCTAAAATTTATATGGAGCCAGAAAAGACCTCGAATAGCCAAAGGAATATTGAAAAAGAAAGCCAAAGTTGGTGGCATCACAATTCAGGACTTCAATCTCTATTACAAATTTGTCATCATAAAGACAACATGGTACTGGCACAAAAACAGACATATAGATCAATGGAACAGAATAGAGAGCCCAGAAATAGACCCTCAACTCTATGGTCAACTAGTCTTTGACAAAGCAGGAAGGAATGTCCAATGGAAAAAAGACAGCCTCCTCAACAAATGGTGCTGGGAAAATTGGACAGCCACATGCAGAAAAATGAAATTGGACTATTTCCTTACACCACACACGAAAATAGACTCAAAATGGATGAAGGACCTCAATGTGAGAAAGGAATCTATCAAAATCCTTGAGGAGAATGCGGGCAGCAACCTCTTTGACCTCAACCGCAGCAACTTCTTCCTAGGAACATTGCCAAAGGCAACAGAAGCAAGGACAAAAGTGAACTATTGGGATTTCATCAAGATCAAAAGCTTTTGCACAGCAAAGGAAACAGTTAACAAAACCAAAAGACAACTGACAGAATGGGAGATGATATTTGCAAACGACATATCAGATAAAGGGCTAGTATCCAAAATCTATAAAGAGCTTAGCAAACTCAATACCCAAAGAACAAATCATCCAATCAAGAAATGGACAGAGGGCATGGACAGACATTTCTGCAAAGACATCCAGATGGCCAACAGACACAAGAAAAAATGCTCCACATCACTCGGCATCAGGGAAATACGAATCAAAGCCACAATGAGATACCACCTCACACCAGTCAGAATGGCTAAAATTAACAAGTCAAGAAATGACAGATGCTGGCGAGGATGTGGAGAGAGGGGAACCCTCCTACACTGCTGGTGGGAATGCAAGCTGGTGCAACCACTCTGGAAAACAGTGTGGAGGTTCCTCAAAAAACTGAAAATAGAGCTACCCTATGACCCAGCAATTGCACTACTGGGTATATATCCTAAAGATACAAACATGGTGCTCCCAAGGGTCACGTGCACCCAAATGTTTATAGCAGCAATGTCCACAATAGCCAGACTATGTAAAGAACCTAGATGTCCATCAACAGGTGAATGGATAAAGAAGATGTGGTATATATACACAATGGAAGACTATGCAGCCATCAAAAGAAATGAAATCTTGCCATTTGTGACGACATGGATGAAAGTAGAGGGTATTATGCTTAGCGAAATAAGTCAATAGGAGAAAGACAACTATCATATGATCTCCCTGATGTGAGGAAGTGGGAGATGCAATGTGGGGGTTTGGGGGGAGGTAGGAAAAGAAAAAATGAAAGAAGATGGAATTGGGAGGGAGACAAACCATAAAAGACTCAATCTCAAAAAACAGACCGAGGGTTGGGGGGGGGGGGGGGGCAGGGAGAGGGTGGTGGGGAAATGGACATTGGGGAGGGTATGTGCTATGATGAGTGCTGTGAAATATGTAAAACTGGCGATTCACAGACCTGTACCCCTGGGGATAAAAATACATCATATGTTTATTAAAATAAATAAATTAATTTAAAAATAAATAAATAAATGATTGTATGTCTTTTTAAGAATAAAATATAATTTTAATTGTAATTGGGTTCCAAGTTATACACTAATTTTTATGAATATTTATATATCTTTTTTTCATGGGAAATAATTTTTTAAGTTCAGTTACTATGTGACATTTTATTCTGTAAAAATGATCACCAGGTTTAACATTTATTTTTCATTGCTTTATTGAGATACATACCACATAATAAACAACCCACTTATTTAAAGTAAATAATCTAAAAGTTTTTAGTATGGAAGGCTGTGAAACAACCAACATTAACTAATTTTACAATATCTTTGCCACTCTAAAAAGAAACTCTCTTCTGCTTGCCCCTTTTAGTCACCTGTCATTCCTCTCCATCACCATCACTAGCAGTTCTAGGCAAATAGTAATCTACTTTTTTTCTTTTTTTTTCTTTTTTAATAAAGAGAGCTCACATTCAGGAGTAGTGGGGGAGGGGCAGGAGAGATTCTTAAGCAGACTCCATCGTGGGTGTAGAGCACGATAGGCCTAATCCCATGATCATGAGTTCATGATCTGAGCTGAAATCAAGAGTCTGAGCCTGAACAGACTGAGCCGCATAGGCTCCCCATAATCTACTTTATTACTCTATAGATTAATTTTTCTAGACATTTTATATAAAAGGAATTATAAAGTAGGTTTTATTTTTTAACCTGTTTCTTTCATTTATCAGAAAGTTCTTAATATTAGTTTCATCCATATTGTGGCAATTATCAGCATTTGTTTCTTTTTTGTTGATGAATAACCTTCCATTTTATGAATATATAATTGACCCATTCATCAGTTGTTTGAACTGTAGATTTTCCCCCATTTTAACTCTTATGAATAATGCTGCTATGAATATTGGTTTACAAGTTTATGTGAAGATATATTTAATTTCCCTAGGGTAGTCATTTAAGATTAGAACAGCTAGGTCATTGTTATTCTATGTTTAATCTTCTGAGGCACTTCCACATTGTTTTCCGAAGTGGTTGCACCATTTAACATTACCACAAATAATTTATGAGTACTCTAATTACTCCACCACCTCACTAAAACTCATTATTACCTGACTTTTTATTCTAGACATCCTAGTAGGTGGAATGTGGTGTCTCATTATGACTGAGGTTTGCATTACCAATTATCTGAAGGTGTTAACATCTTCTCATGTTCTTTTGGACATTTGTACGTTTTTTTGGAGCAGTGTTTATTCAGATATTTTGCCAGTTTTTAATTTGGGTTAGTGCCTTTTTTTATTATTAAGTGGTAGGAGTACTTTATAGAGTCTGAAAACAAGTTCCTTATCAGATACACAATTTACAAAAAAAAAAAAAATGCCTGTCTTTGTGGCTAAGTTGGTTAGGCATCTGTCATCTGCTCAGGTCATGATCTCAGGGTCCTGGTATCAAGCCCTGCATCAGACTCCCTGCTCAGTGGGGAGACAGCTTCTCTTTCTCCCTCTCCCCCCAGCTTCTCTTCTTACTCTATCTCTCGAATCAATATAATCTTCAAAATATATACATATGTGATTTACAAGTATTTCCTCCCAATATATGAGTTGGCATTACACTTTGTCGATGACATAATTTTCAGTATAATAAGTATTGATTTTTATGAAGTCTAAGGAAGCCAATCAAAGTCACTATGAGGTATTCATTTGCAATAAAATATTTGTATATTTTCCACTCATGGGAATGAAATTTTTAATGACATTCACTGTTCTGCTTTTTTTTTTTTTTTCTGTGAAATGAACACTAAATTTGAAAGGGATTTTTTTTTTTTTGGAGGGGGCTTAGTTATATTGGTAAGGTGTTATTTAGTAATAAAAATCTTTTTGTGAGCTAAATCTTACATATAATGAAATGCAGACCTTTTTAAGTATAAAGTTTGATGAGTTTTGATAAATGGCTCACATAGCCATTAAGAAATTCAAGACCTAGAATACTTCCATTAACCCAGAAAGTTCTGTCAAGTTCATTTTCAGTTAATTCCCTCAGATGCAACTACTGTCCTGATTTGTATCACTCTGTTTTAGTGTTGTCTATTCTTTATCTTCATGAAAATTGAATCACAGCATTTACTCATACTCTGTAGTCTCTGTTTTGGGATTTATCATATTGCGTGTATCATTAGTCCACTACTTTTCTTTGTTGGAGATTATTCTGTCTATCCTGCTGACTTGTGCCTTTCAAGTGCAGTGTATTTGCATTTAATGGAATTGTTAAATTTTGGGGAGTAAGTTCATATGATTTTAGTTTACTATTTTTGTCCTCTTTGTAACTTATTTTACTTATTTTCTATATTTTTTGAGTTAATGGAGTAGCTGGTTTTTGTCTGTTATTCAATTTTCTCTTCTTAACATCTTTATTTTTATTTTTATAAAACTCTATTTTAGAACAGTTTTTTGTGCTATTTAAAGAGTCGGAGAGTGTAGATAAGGTCATGGATCAGAAAGAACATAAATTGAATGGGAAGGTGATTGATCCTAAAAGGGCCAAAGCCATGAAAACAAAAGAGCCTGTTAAAATTTTTTTTGTTGGTGGCCTTTCTCCAGATACACCAGAAGAGAAAATAAGGGAGCACTTTGGTGGTTTTGGTGAGGTGGAATCCATAGAGCTCCCTATGGACAACAAGACCAATAAGAGGCATGGATTCTGCTTTATTACCTTTAAGGAAGAGGAACCAGTGAAGAAGATAATGGAAAAGAAATACCACAATGTTGGTCTTAGTAAATGTGAAATAAAAGTAGCCATGTCGAAGGAGCAGTACCAGCAGTAGCAGCAGTGGAGCTCGAGAGGGGGATTTGCAGGAAGAGCTCGTGGAAGAGGTGGTGACCAGCAGAGTGGTTATGGGAAAATATCCAGGCGAGGTGGTCATCAAAATAGCTACAAACCATACTAAATTATTCCATTTGCAACTTATCTCCAACAGGTAGTGAAGCAGTATTTTCCAATTTGAAGATTCATTTGAAGGTGGCTCCTGCCACCTGCTAATAGCAGTTCAAACTAATTTTTTTGTATCAAGTCCCCAAATGGAAGTGTGACGTTGGGTCCCTCTGAAGTTTAATTCTGAGTTCTCATTAAAAGAAATTTGCTTTCATTGTTTTATTTCTTAATTGCTATGCTTCAGAATCAATTTGAAGGTTCACAGGAAAACTGAGCCAAAGCTATGGCGAGTTCCTTCATCTACCCTCATTAACAAATAGGCAGAGGGACTGAATAGACATTTTCCAAAGACATACGAATGGCCAAAAGGTGTATCAAAATGTGCTCAACAACGTATATCATCAAGGAGATACAAACCAAAATCATAACAAGATATCATATCACCTCTGTTAGACTAATTATTATCAAGAAGATAAGAGATATGAAATGTTGGTGAGGGTGTGAAGTAAAGGGATCCCGTGCACACTATTGATGGGTATGTAAATTGGAACAGTTATCATGGGAAAAAAGTATAGTGTTTCCTCAAGAAATTAAAAGTCAAACTACCATCCTTCAATCCTACTGTTGGGTATATATCCAAAGGATCAGAAATCATGATTGTGAAGGGCTATCTGTATTCCTAGGTTCATTACATCATTATTCACAGTAGCCAAGGTGTGGACAAAACCTCATCCTTGACTGATGAATCAATACAGGAAATGTGAGACATATATTATTCAGACATTAGAAAGAAGAAAACTCTGCCATTTGCAATATCATGGATGGAGCTGGAGGGCTTGATGTTAAATAGAACATGCAAGACATAGAAAGAGATGTTTTGAAAGATCTCATTTATATGTGGAAATGATATAGTTCAATTCAGAGAAGCAGGGGAGTAGAATGGTGTTACCAGGGGCCAGGCACTGGGGAAAATGGAGAGATGTTGTCTATAGGGTGCATGGCTTCAGTTACATAGAATGAATAACTCTAGAGATCTAATATATAGCAAGGTCACTATAGTTAACCATTCCATATGTATACTTGGAATTGCAAAAAGGATAGATCTTAAATGAAGTCTTGTGTGCACACACATAAAAACACACACACAGTAGTAACTATACAGAGAAGATAGATGTGCTAATTAATTAGATTATGGTGATCTATTTATATTATATATATATATATATAAAGTTATGTAACTGAAATTATATATATATATACACACATATATATGTGTGTGTGTGTGTATATATATATATATATATATATATATATATATATATAATTGTTGCACATCAATGTGCCAACTTTGGGACACTAATGCAATCAGTAGCCTTCATAATATCCTCCAAAAGCAAAAAGTAGTGAGAACACTAAAACCATGGTATTTTAATGACTTTATTTTAAAACAGTGGGTATTAAGTAGGGCACATATTGCATGGCGCACTGGGTGTTGTATGCAAACAGTGAATCATGGAACACTATATCAAAACTAGTGATGTACTGCATGGCGATGAACATAACATAATAAAATTAAAGAAATTAAAAAGCAATCTTTGACAAGAAGAAAATATTGGTTTTGAAAAGCTTTCCAGTTAAATAAAGGAGAACAGCATTAAAAATGAAATGGAATCTTGTCACAGTTACTAAAGATGTGTTATACTTGAATACACTGATATCAATGAATTTTATTTATTTATTAAGTTTTTATTTAAATTTCAGTTAGTTCACATACAGCCTAATAGGAGTTTCAGGTGTACAATTTAGTGATTCAACACTTACCTACCACGTACCCAGTGCTCATTACGAGTATACTCCTTTATCCCCATCATGTACTTAACTGTCCTCCTACCCACCTCCTCTCTGGTAGCAGTTTGCTCTTTATAGTTAAGAATTTGTTTTTTGAATTTCCCCTTCTCTATGATTTTACTGTACCCATTTTTTTCTTAATTTTTACATGAGTGAAATCATGGAATTTTTATTCTCTGACTTGTTTTATTTATCATAATACTCTCTAGTTCCTTGTCATTGCAAATGACTAGATCTCATTTCTCATTCTTATTTATGACTAATATATATATATATATATATATATATATATATATAGTCTATTAGTCATAAATATATATGGAATATATAAATATATATATATAGTCATGTATTTACCAAGTTCATCATTTGATGGAAATGGGTTCTTTCCATAATTTTGTTATTATAGATATTGTTCCTATAAATATCGGGGTGCATGTGTACCTTTGATTTAATATTTTTGTACTCTCTAAAATGAATGAAATTTAAGACTTCATGATATTACCCCTGGCATACACATATTTGAAGAGAGGCTGATAATCTACTTTGCTCACTATAAGCATCAAAATTCTATTGAGAGACTATGGACTCTGAAAAACAACCTGAGGGTTTCGAAGGGGCAGGGGGTGGGAGGTTGGGGGAACCCAGCAGTGGGTACTAGGGAGGGCACGGATTGCATGGAGCATTGGGTGTGGTGAAAAAATAATGAATACTGTTACACTGAAAATAAATAAATCATTAAAAAAATTCTATTGGCAATTCTAACTTATCGATAAACACTATGCCTTCTCTAAGAAAGCACAGATAAAGTGGCTTCCTGCTGCAAAAGTACATTCTCTCTAACTCTGTTAACTAGAGATGAGTTCACTAAGTATTTCTGAATGCCTCTCATACTTTCATTTATCCCGTTGATAAACCCAATTTCAGATGAAATAATATATACTTTTTTCCCTTTAAGTTAGGTTCTACCTTTCTGTACTACAATCCCAGAAAATACGTTGCATCTGTGATGTATTGTAATTTCTGAGGTAGTTTTGGCCCCGTAGGTTATTTCACTTCTTTTCCTTTTAGAGTTGCAGAAGTCTCTTGTTGTAGCTCCTTTAGGAGGATATATATAGCTCTTCCTATAGGAGCTACAGCAAGAGACTCTTGCAACTCATATTTCGTATTTGCAACTCATATTTCATAACCCATAGTGTCAAACTTGAGGTCTCAGGGAAAGAGAGAACCAGGCTGGCATTATGAGGAAAGCTACAAGTTTGAGGACAGAGGTAGAGAAAAAATAAGGAAATCATATTTATTTATTATATTAGAGAGTGTTGGACAAGTCAGGATATACACTATCATATTTGATATCTGTACAGGTTTAAGGAATTAGCTAAAGTTCTCAATTCATCTTTTGCTTTCTGTGGTAATTTTAATATGGGATAGCTTTCTCATGGCATTTTTCACTTCTGCATTCCTCAGTGTGTAGATGAGAGGGTTGAGAAAAGGGGTCCCAATAGTATAAAATACAGTCATCATCTTGTCCATAGGGAAAGTGGTTGGGGGGCGTGTATATATGAATATACATGGACCAAAGAATAAGACTACTACAGTGATGTGAGAAGTGCAAGTAGAGAGAGCTTTTTTCCTTCCTTCTACACTGTGGTTCCGCAGTGAATGCAAGATGACAATGTATGAGATCATCAGAATCACAAAACTGCTTGAGCAAATGGCCCCACTGTTAGACACCATCAATAGGTTGATCACATATTTGTCCATGCAAGCAAGTTCCAGCAAGGGCTGCAAATCACAGCAGTAATGATCAATCAAATTGGGTCCGCAGAAAGGCATTCTCAATGCCAAGATAATCTGGGCTATAGAATGGATAAAAGACCCTATCCATGCAAGAATGATCAGGGTGGTGCAGACCTGCCGTCTCATGATGGTTGAGTAATGTAAGGGCTTACAAATGGCCACATAGCGATCCACAGCCATGAGGATGAGCACAAAGATCTCCATACAGCCAAATAAATGTAGTGCAAAGACTTGAGTCGTGCACTCGTTGTAAGATATGGTTCTTTGTGCAGAGAGTGAATCCACAATTAGTCTGGGGGCTGTTGTAGTTGAGAAGCAGGAATCAGCAAGGGACAAGTAAAATAGGAAATAATACATGGGGCTCCGAAGTGTCCGGCTGAACTTGATGGTCACAATAATAAGCAAATTCCCTATCATGGTTCCCACATAGAAAATGAAGAAGATTACAAATACCATCTTCTTTTTCATAGGATCTTGGGTCAATCCTAACAGTATGAACTCAGTTACGCTGATATTTTGCCACATTTTTTCAGGCAAAGTGGAGAAAGCCCTGGTTAAAAATAATCTGCAAAGAAAAAAATGATATGAAATGAATACTCCATTTGGAGGCTCAAATCCATATGCTCGATAATGGATGTGCCACTTACCAGTGGGTAATCCCTTACCTTTTGTGTTGTTTTCTTTTGAATAAAGTGCAAGTCATAAAATTCATTCACAATCTATTCACCTAATTGCTAATGGAAGTAGTGAAATATATCAATAATGAAACAGTACTTGATTCCTCAGGCATAATAAATATTAATTTAGGGGATTTGGTAAGAGGTTATCTTTCTGAGCTGAATATCTTTGTTTATTTTACAGCAAGGACCAGTTAGGGTAGAATGTAGACAAATGAAGAAAAATCATGCATGATTTGCATAATGTGCACTCACACCATTTGAACCTGGTAAATCAGTTGTGAAGTGTCTTCTAGTAATATTCTGAACATTCAAGGAATGTTGTAGAAACATCTGATAGTGTTTTCCATAATGAAATCTAAAAGGGGGAGAGAGAGAGAAAGAGTGAGTGAGAGAGAGAGAGAGAGCAAGTGAGAAGCCTTATTCATCCGTGAGAATTCAGTCAGTTGGTCCAGTCTATCATGAAATGTATTTAAATCTGTTACCTTGACTGTTTATTTCCTGTTACTTTAACTCTCAATAATTTCTAGTTTTGTATAATTTTAAATTCATTTCGTGTTACAAAACTTTATACTTTAAAAATTATACTATTTTGTACAAAGTTAAATTCTTTGCCTAGTTCAATGTATCAATGAATCTATCCACATATTTTCTTAAGGCACAAGGAGAGACTGAGACTAAAATAAAGGGCAAATAGAAAACAATTGGCATAAGTCAAAATATTCTTTCACATTTCATGTTATTTTAAGAACCAGGAATTTAGAAAATAAGCTAAGGAATTTCCAAGTCCTAGCTGAAACATGTCAATAGATTTCCTGAAATCTATTTTCCTGAGTATCCCATACCAGGACTTAAGTAAGAGAAGTTAGAAACAAGAGGTAACTAATATTAATTTATATCTACCAAACAGTGGAATAAACCTTCTCTGTCCTCCTCACATACATTTTCCATATAGTAGCACAATTAAATGCATAAGTGCCAAGGCATTATGTACTTTTACAACATGTATTCAAGACAAAAGCATAATTTTCTAAAATAGAAATGCATTTCAGAGGTCAATGTTTAAAAACACAGTGCAGAGAGTACTTGGGTGTCTCAGCTGGTTAAGTGTCCAACTTTTGATTTCCACTCAGATCATGATCTCAGGGTTGTGAGATTAAGTCCCACACTGGGATTCATGCTGGGTACAGAGCCAGTTTAAGATACTATCTGTCTCCTTCCTTCTGCCCCTTTCCCTGGTTTGGTTCTCCCTTTAAATAAATAAATAAACAAAATCTTTAAAAATAAACCAGTGCAAATGAAAATGGGCAAAATAACTGATTTTAAAAGAAACTCTTCTCATTAAACATAATTTATAAAGATTACCAATTTCATTACTAGAAAAATACATTCAATTTAAATTCCAATTATATATATTTTCACCTGTCATATTAACCAAGAGACCTTTTTTTGATAAATGGCTCTTAATAAACACTGCTGAAAATGATGTCAGAAACAATTGATCCCATACATTCTTGGTAGGAGTTTAAGGGGATGCCATCTCTCAGGGAGTGATTTTCAGCATTGAGGATATTTCAATGGAACATAGACATAAGTTTCCAGCTTCCATTTGCTGGAAATAATCTCACTCAGTCCTTTCCATGTTGGCAAAAGGTAAGAGATCACTTCAATGCCCATCAGAAGGAAGCTAAGTGAGTCAGGGACAGTGTTTTATGCAATCATCAAAAAAAAAAAAGTGGTTATACATGTGTAATGGTTTCTAAAATATGTTGTGAAATGATAGAATTCAGAACTTCAAGGTGGGGAAATTGTATTCTTGGAATCAAAGTTAGGAGGATGACTTACCTTTTAAAATACTCCCTTTAGTAGTTGAAAATATGTCATAATGATGCTGCATTGAAAATAAAGCTTTTAAAAACCTTCTCTTAGTAGATGGTTTGTTAAACACATTGGCATATTACTGGATGATAACAACTGTCTTCTGACATAGACTGCAGAGACAGCAAAATTCCCAGGGCCAGAGTAAGATCTAAATGTCTGTGTAAGAGGGTGAGTCAGCTCTAGAGGCAGTTCTGGACTCAAGGCTCTTAACCACATCATATCCCAACCACACTGCCATTCACTACAGTTTGCCCTGCACTCTTAGAAGTTCACCAGAGGGGCACCTGGGTGGCTCAGTTGGTTAAGCGGCTGCCTTCGGCTTAGGTCATGATCCCAGGGTCCTGGGATCGAGTCCCACATCGGGCTCCCTGCTCAGCAGGGAGTCTGCTTCTCCCTCTCCCTCTGCCTACTGCTCTGCATACTTGTACTCTCTATCTCTCTGTCAAATAAATAAATTAAAAAAAAAAAAAAAGAAGTTCACCAGATATGCTCTTTATCCAGCTCTTCAACAGACAGGAATGGAATATTGTCCATGGTTTCTAACATTTAAATATTATAAAAATGATATCCATCTACCTATTATCTATCTATCTATCATCTATCTATCTATCGATCTATCATCTATTGATCTGTATCACCTATCATCTATTTATGTGAGAGCTATAGACTAAGCCATTTGAATCATTCATATAATAATAAATAGAAGAATAGCATATATTTGAACAAAACAACATAAGAAAGGAAAATTTTATCTGTTTGCTGCTCATTTTAAGAAGTATAAAAATTCTATGTTTAAAAGAAGTATATGTTTAATAATAAGTATCATAAAATGAATGAAATAATTAAGAGAATTTCCCACTGATACAATCCAATAGTGTTTGGTCTTATTCAATATGCAGTTACCACTGAAAAGGGGAGCCTACTCCATCCAAAGTATAATAACCTTCTCCATGGAGCATTTTCTGGAACACTGGAACAGATATAATTTTTATTTGCTTATCTCTCCATGAGGAGCCGATGTGCGTTTCTTGTATTCCATCTATTCAGTTCGGATTGCGATGTACTTCCAGAAAATTCCCCAAACTTTCTATCCTTCCACAAATGCCACAGTGTGGCATTTATCAGATAACTTTCTCTGAGTATTAAATAAGGTTATGTTAATGCCCAACACGAATCTTACCAGTTTTGATAAGAGCTTATGCAAAGAGTGGGCAGTTCAGTCATCTCTTCTTTTCTCAAAGTTACTTTGCCACACTTTGCTCAAATGTCAATTTAAAAAAAAAAAAAAAGAAGTGTTTCTAAAACTCTGTCTGATCTCTTTTGATGTCACTGATGTTCAGGTTCTTGCTTCCTGCTAGAAAATAAAGATGGTCCTGCATTCATCCCACATTTTCTGAAATCAGCTCTCACATGGAAAGTTGACTGGGAAATGCCTCTTTTTGCCTTTCCTGTAGTAGTATTTAAACATGAATAATGCAAAATATGGACTCTGGGGAAGGTCATTCCCTGAAGTGCCCCTTCCCTTTTAATTAGGAAGCATGACCTAGATGTAATAAAAAACTTAATCTTCAAAATTAATTAATTAATTAATTAATTTGGTTTTTATTTATTTTTTTTAATTTCTTTTCAGTGTCCCAGAATTCATTGTTTTTGCACCACACCCAGTGCTCCATGCAATACATGCCCTCCATAATACCCACCACCAGGCTCACCCAACCTCCCACGCCCCACCCCACCAAAACCCTTAGATTGTTTTTCAGAGTCCACAGTCTCTCATGGTCCATCTCCCCCTCTAAATCCCCCAACTCCCTTCTCCTCTCCATCTCCCCATGTCCTCCATGTTATTTCTTATGCTCCACAAATAAGTGAAACCATATGATAATTGACTCTCTCTGCTTAACTTCAATAGTTATTTTTAGATTATGGGGAAAAGATGTTTCTTTGGGCCGATGGTGTCTTTTTAGCCATAATTTAAGGGAAAAAAAAAAACAGTAAAAAACAGTAATTATCCGGACATGGGGAGATGGAGAGGAGTAGTAAGTTGAGGGAAATTGGAGGGGGAGATGAACCATGAGAGACTGTGGATTCTGAAAAACAATCTGAGGGTTTTGGTGAGGTCGGGGGTGGGAGGTTGGGTGAGCCTGGTGGTGGATATTGTGGAGGGCACACATTGCATGGAGCACTGGGTGTGGTGCATAGACAATGAATTCTGGAACACTGAAAATAAATTAAAAAATAAAAATTTAAAAAACAAAGTCCTTTGGATCAAACAACAACAAAAACAAAAAGAAAAACAAACAAAAAATGAAAACAACGACAACAACAGCAACAACAAAAACAGTGATTATCTAGTGATCTAGCACCAGGCCGTGGTTCCTGATACCATTATCCAAGAAAATGAATTTGGACTTCTTAAATAAATGACTGATTATATGTCTGAGGCAGCGAATATACAAGATGAACTGGAACACCTTGTTTTTTTTTGTTTGTTTGTTTGTTTGTTTTAAATATTTATTTATTTGACGGAGAGATAGAGACTGAGAGAGAGAGAGAGTGCAGAAGCTGGGAGAGTGGCAGGCAGAGGGAGATGGAGAACTAGGCTCCTCACTGAGAAAGAAGCTCCATGCGGGGCTGTATCCCAGCACCCTTGAGATCATGACCTGAGCTGAAGGAAGAAGCTTAATGGACTGAGCTACCCAGGTGCCCCAATCAGACATTTTTTTTTTTTTAATTCTACAAGGTAAAGAATTGCTAACACACACAAACACACACAAATACACACACACACATACACATACACACACACACACACACACACACACGTACGTTCATTGTGATTAGAATATGCCAAAGGGACACAAAAGCCAATGGGAAGACACTCCCAATGGCAAAAGTTAGAAACAGTTGAGGAACAAAATAAATGACACTGAATTGAAATGTAATTCATAATTTAAAAATCCACATGTTTATTATGATGCTAAACACTTAAACATCTAGTAATTAGGTAATAATAGACAAATCTCCCATAAAAATGAATCCTTACTGAGATTATAGGTAATCTTCTCTCAAAGGGTTATAGAATAGCTCTCAATTTTTTATTTGTAGGTTGTACACAAGTGAATTCCTTCCAAAGGCTCACTGTGGAATTGGATGGGGAGGGGGCAGACGGGGGAGTAAATTTACAGAGGAGAAATGTGGCAAACACTACCTCAACCAGGTGATCAAGGTTAATACCAACAATGAGTCACATTGAAAATGGGTACTCACTGGCATGATCTGATGCAAATGGCACTTTGCTTCTGTGATTTTTCTTCCAATAACCCATAAGCGCAGTCCAATCTTGAGTAAAATATCAAACAAACCCCAAATGAAGGTTTTTATATAAAATGTCTCACTATTTCTGCTCAAAACAGTCAAGTTCATCAAAAATAAGAAAAGTCGAGCAGAATTATTGTGATGGGCACTGAGTTGGCTATAGAAATGTAGAATCATTATTTTACACACCTGAAAGTAATAAAGTGCTGTACGTTAATTGTACTTGAAATAAATAAGAGATTATCTAAAGAAACTCACTGTCTGGAGGTGCTGAAGAAGGCAAGTCAACTGAATTGAATGTGGTATGCTGGATGAGATTCTGGAGAAGAAAAATGCCATTAGTGAAAGTAATCTGAATAAAACATGGTTGTTAGTTAAAAATAATGTGTTCCCATAAAGTTATTTACTTGTGAACTAATGTACTATTCTATGTAAGATGGCAACAGAGGAAACTGAACATAGAGCATATAGGATTTCCCTATAAATAGAAACCTGTTACAAAATACAAAGTTTATGGGGGCACTTGGGTGGCTCAGTGGGTTAAAGCCTTTGCCTTTGGCTTGGGTCATGATCCCAGGGTCCTGGGATGGAGCCCCACATCGGGTTCTCTGCTTAGCAGGGAGCCTAATTCCTCCTCTCTCTCTCTCTCTGCCTGCCTCTATCCCTACTTGTGATCTCTATCTGTCAAATAAATAAATAAAGTTTTTTTAAAAAATATAAAGTTTATTAAACATAAATGGCACATTTCATTTAATATGTCATCAAAGTGTATCGGTCTTGAAGCATGGCTCAAAAATTCCTTCTTTTTCTATGCTGAATAATATTCCATTGTATGTGTACCACATTATGTTTGTTCATATGTTGATGGACTCTCGAGTTGCTTACCTATTTTGGCTATCAGGACTAATGCTGATATGGACATGAGGGTACTCATATCTCTTTTAATCCCCACTTCCAGTGGTTTTGCTATATACCTGGAAGTGGAAATTTGAGATCACTTAGCCATTGTATTGTTAACTTTCTGAAGAATGTCTTACTGTCTTTCACAGTGGCTGCACGTATAATCTTATGAACAGTATGCACATGTGTGTTTAGTGAACTTGGATATTTTTTCATGTGCTCATTGCCCATTCATATATATATTTTTTTTGAGAAAATTTTTTTCATGTGTTTTGTTGATATTGAGTTTTAGGAGTTCAATGAGTTGCCTTTTCACTCTGTTGACTGTGGCCTTTTTTAGAAGTTTTTAACTTTGAGTTAGTTCAATTTATTTATTTATTTCTACTGTATCGTGTGTTTTGGGGTCATATTCAAGAAATTACTTCCTAAGGTAATGTCTTAAAGCTTTTGTTTTTAATTTATATTTTCTTCTAAACATTTTAAAGTTTTGGGCGGCCTGGGTGACTCAGTCGGTTAAGCAGCTGCCTTTGGCTCAATTCATGATCCCAGGGTCCTGGGACTGAGCCCTGCATAAGGCTCTTTGCTCAGCCAGGAGTCTGCTTCTCCCCTGCATGCCATTCCACTTGCTTGTGCTTTTATGTATTTATTTTTAAATTTTATTTATTTGACAGAGAGAGAGACAGCCAAAGAGGGAACACAGCAGTGGGAGAGGGAAACACAGGCTTCCCACAGAGCCAAGAGTTCAACAAAGGGCTGGATTCCATAACTCTGGGATCATGACCTGAGCTGAAGGCAGATGCTTAAGGACTGAGCCACCAGGCGACCCCCCACCCCCAGCTATAATTGCTCTCTATCTCTCTTGCTTGCTCTGTGTCAAACAAATAAGTAAAATCTTTAAAAAAAAAATAAACCTTTTATAGTTTTAACTCTTGTACTCAGGTCTTTGATCTCTTTGAGTTTATTTTGTATATGGTGTAAGGTAGTGGTCTACCTTCATTCTTTTGCACATAAAAATTTAGTTTCCCCAAACTATTTTTTGAAATAAACTATTGATTTCCTATTGAATGATCTTGACACCCTTGTAGAAAGTCAGGTGACCATATATTTAATGGTGCATTTCTGGCTCTGCAATCTATTCCATTTGTCTGTGTGTCTGTCTTAATGCCATTACCACACTATTTTGATTACTGTAGACTTGTAATAAGTTTTAAAATAAGGAGATGTGATACATACAATTTTTCTTTTTTTCCTTTTTTTTAAAGATACTTATTTAATTTATTTGACAGAGAGAAAGAAGACAGAGTGAAAACACAAGCAGTGGATCGGCAGACAGAGGGAGAGGGAGAAGCATCCCTCGCCTCCCAGCAGGGAGCCCAACACTGGGCTTGATCCCAGAATCCTGGGATCATGACATGAGCTGAAGACAGACAATAAATGGACTGAGCCACCCAATTGCCCCAACTTCTTTTCAAGAATTTTTTTTGACTAAAATCCCTTGAGACTTCATATGAATCTTTCAGCTGATTTTTCAATCAATAAATTTTGTCACTGGAATTTTGACAGGGTTGTATTAAATGTGCAACATTTAAGATACCATTGACATCTAAACAATATTGAGTTTCCTGATCCTTGAAAATTTCTAATCATTTGGAGTACACACACACTCTTACACACACACACACACACACACACACACACAAAGAGGTTTGTTGAAAAGAATTGACTTTCATGTATATGGAAGCTGGCAAGTGCAAAATCTGCACAGTCTAAAGACTGTGCAGATTAGATTTAGATTTAGACTCACATTTTGAGTCTAAAGACCAGAAACTGCTATAAACCAGTAAAAGCCAATGTCTCAGTACAGGTCCATAGGCAGGAGGCTCCTTAGATCAGGAAGAGTTAATGTGTCACAGGGCAAGTCATCAGGGGGCAGAGCTAATGGCTAGTTGGAAGGCTCTCAGGTAGGAGATTTCCCTCTTACTCAGGGGAGGTTAGCCTTCTGTAATTGTCAGGCCTTCATTTAGTTAGATGAGGACTACACATTGGTGAAAGCAATCTACTTTATTCAGTCTACCAATTCAAAATTAATATCATCCAGAAAAAGCTTATAGTCACAATCCAAAACAATAGTTGAACAAATATTTGAGCACCCTGTGAGCTAGGCATGTTAGCACACAAAACTAACTAGTAAAAGTTCATTGTTTATCCACTAGCACCTAGACACATCTCCTTAAGCCATACTTAATCTCTAAATAAAGAAAACACAAGGTCATAATTCCACCTAACATCATAAAACAATCCTACATACAACTGAAAATTCTCTAAAAGTTCCAGAGGAAGGCAAGGTAATTTTTTGGGTGATTTTTACTTTTCCCCTTGCTATTCAGTAAGACAAATACTACAATGGAAAATAAGAATATTAAAATGCTATGACAGAAATTCAATATATCTTCAGTTTCATGATAAGATAATTTAAAAAAGGGAAGAAAATAAAGCTTTTGATTATATATATATATATATATATATTCACATACACAAACATATTCTTGATATAAGGAGTAAACACAATAATCACAGTCTTCATTTTTGTAACAGTCACATGACTAATTCATAAATACTTTCTTTTGTTACCCATTCTATATTCAATGTGCCTTCAACAAGCAGCAAAATTGGCCATGCTTCTTTACTGATGGGGTGACACAAAACTTCATTACTGAATGGTCTGGGACATTAATAGTTCTGCCTAGATTGGGTTGTTGTAATATTCCATTGACCTTAATCACAGAGTATGGTGATAGTAAGTGTGATCCTATCAGATCTCCTGTTTTCTAGATATACTTTTTCTTACCTCCATTGTGGAGTTGTAGTCCAATTTCTCCTTGGTTGCCAAAATCAATCACCGCAGCTAGCACAGCAACCTCCTTCTTTGCCTATTGATTTAAATGCATGAGCTGCCCAAAGCCATCAGGCAGCAGTCTTAACCCTCTGTTCAATAGAATGTTTTTTTGTGTCTACCGCTAGAAGCATTTGTCCCTTTGGAATGCAGACCTCGAAGGAAAAAAAGCATAAGTAAATGGCAACAGGAAGCACAAATTTTGCTAGTGGGTAACGAAGGGTAGTAATGCATGTTGCCTCTCCCATTTCTATGCTTTGATTACGGGACCTTGCTATGGGAGGAGCAGCAATATGGCATGGATGCTTATTCAGAGCATATATGACCTTTCAGACAACTGAAGACCTTTGCTCCAACCCTGGTAGGTATTGCTATCCAGCTCATATTATAAGTAATTCTGCAGAAGGTCATTCCACCATTTTATGAGAGGAATTGCTTCAGAATGGCGAGAAATATAGTAAGACCAATGAATTCCATAAGTATGGGCCCATTGTGGCAGTTCATTTTCCGTGAAGAGAGATTATTGATCAAAAGCAATGTTGTGTGAAATGCTATGATTTGGGGTAAAAAAGAAAAAAAATCTCTAAGTCCATGGATGTAGTTTTGTCAGTAGCATTGCATTCAGGGAATGCAAATCCCTATCTGAAGGAAGTGTCTATGGCAGTCAGGACAAAATGCTGCCCTTCCATGATGGAAACATTCCAATGTAATCAACCTGCACCCAAGCTGATCATGTCAAGGAATGCTGCCATATCAGGGACTTCAGTTTGCATCTGCTGAGTTGGCACTTGGCAATGGTCATGCCCATGGTAGCTTTAGTGGGTAGAAGTCTATTCTGTTGGGACTAGAGGAGATTATGTTGAGTGTAATAAGTCAGTCAGAGAAAATCAATTACCACATGGTTTCTCTTACTTGTGAAACATAAGGAATAACATGGAGGATGTTAGGTGAAGTAAAGGAAAAGTTGGGGTTGGGGGAGTTGAACCATGAGAGACTGTGGATTCTGAGAAACCACATGAGGGTTTTAGAGGGAAGTGGGTAGGGGGGTGGGTGAGCCTGGTGGTGGTTATTAAGAAGGGCATGTATAGGGGTGCCTGGGTGGCTCAGTGGCTTAAGCCTCTGCCTTCAGCTCAGGTCATGATCTCAGGGTCCTGGGATCGAGCCCTGCATCAGGCTCTCTGCTCAGTGGGGAGCCTGCTTACCCCCCCTCTGCCTGCCTCTCTGCCTACTTGTGATCTATCTCTCTGTCAAATAAATAAGTAAATAAGTAAAATCTTAAAAAAAAAAAAAGAAGGGCATGTATATCTGGAGCACTAGGTATTATATGTAAACAATGAATGTTGGAACACTACATTAAAAACAAGTGTATTGCACGGTGACTAATATAACACACACAAAAAAATTTTTAATTAAAATTTTCTTTAAAGTTTTCTTTACCTAGACTTTTTTTTTTTTTTTTTTTTTTTGCTTGTTTGTTTGGTTTGGTTTTGCTAACCCAGATCAAGAAAGACTTGAATAAGCTTCCTCTCTATCTGACTTGTAGGATCACTGGAAAAACTAGCCAACATTTTTTTTTCCCTTTTTCTTTTTCTTTTTTTTTTTAGTATATTTTATTTAAAAAAAAGTTTAATTCCAGTACAGTTTTCATATGGTGTTCTACTATTTTCTGATAATCAATGTAGTAATTCAGTAATTCTTTACATTACTCAGTGTTCATCATAAATATACTCTTTTTTATGTTCAGTTAGCCACTGTATAGTACATAATTAGTTTGTGATGTAGTTTTACTGATTTATTAGTTAAGTCTAAAATCCAGTGCTCCTCACAGCATGTGCCTACCTCATTGGAAGTGTATTGATTATTCTGATTGTTGTATTGAGTCTTCTGTCCTCTATGGGAAGCATGCCTACTTTGCCTTTAAGGAGCTTGAGTGCTACCACTTGACAACTATTACATGGGGTAAACTATCTCCCTTTGCATTGGGATTTCCCAGTTTAGTGACACTAACGGTCCGGTCTACAAAAATACAGTGATCACAGAGGTTTTCAAGGGTGCTGGGACTAGCATGACAAATTTATTCCTCACAGTCATTATAAAAGTTATGTCTTCTGGACTCTCCCAGGGAGGTTAAGCAGATCTCAAATGACAAATCCAATCTAACATTCCAACCTCCCTATGCCTTTAAATCTTTCCCTTTCCTATAATCAAGTCAGGTCAAATTCTAATTTGCATAATATGGGTCACATTTTGGTCCATATTTCAGCCTCCAAGCAAAAAAAAACTGTTAACTTTTACTCAGTTCCCCAGCTACAATATTAAATGAAGGATCTCTTTTTACGGAACCCATATCAAGAAATTTGACTTGATTGAATTTAATGTTTCTTCCATGATTACCCTATTTCTGTCCTTTTAAACTAGAAAGCACATCATTATTTTGGAATGTAGTGTGCTCCTCATGGGTCATACATGAAACCTCACCTTTTGAGGTCTGCTGGGACTCATGTCTTGGTCATAGGTCTAGGAGTAAAGAGGGTGGTGGGGGGTAGGTCCTGAGGAGAATCAGCCCTTTCTTTTAAGGGAAATGCCTGGGAGAAGAGAATTACAGTTTCCTTAAGCAATGCAGAGTTAATTAATCTCCCTTCAGATTAAGAGGGAGAAGCCATTTAAACTGGCAAAGAAGACTCAACGTCTCTGTTCCCTCATCCTCCCAGTCATCAAAGGAAGAATCTGGTTTTCCTCCATGATTTCTTTCTTAAATCTTCATCCCATGTCAAGTTTTCTGTTTTTTTTTTTCCCTTAAATATTTCTTAAAATCTATCTTTTTGATAGTTTGTTTTCCCTAGGTAGATTCTCAGTTGAGTATTTCCATGAAAGTGATTTCTAAGGACAATGGTTGAGAGAAGCTGACTACAGTACAGGAACAAGGTTATGGTCCCAGTTGGGGCTTGGCTTTATCCTGCAACCATGAGAACTCTGGGATATATATTGTAATATAGGACTGGTTCCAGTTGAGGCAATGGGACCAGCCTGTCATTCATTGGTACCTTATGGGTCCTGGGATTGTGGGCATAGCCTATAATTTTGTCCTGGGGTAACTGTACAGAAGGTGGGGCACTGAGCTCTGACCTCTTAGTAGCCCAGACACAGAGCAGCTAGGAAGTGGTGCTGGACACAACAGGGTCTACCACATTCTGTATCCTCACTGGCACCACCAGACCTCAGGGTTCCATCTTTTCACACCAAAGTCATTTCAGTAACATTGTGCTGTCACTCTTGTTCCCCTCATTCCATTTCCCACACTGATAACCCATACTGTTATCATTTCAAACTGAAGTCAGACTGCATCACTTGTTGGATCAAAAGGTCTTCCAGTGTGTGCCTCAGGGTATTTAGCAGTTATCTTTAACAGGATTATGAGACTCTTCATCATCTTCTCTGTTACTGTCCCTCCAAGTTCATATTCTGCTATTTACCTTTTATAAGCTTGTTTTTTAGCACATTGTCTGGCACATAGGGATGGTATAATAGATAATTGTTGATTGAATAGATGAATCAACATCTATATGAATCATCTATATGAACATCTATATGAGTCAACAACTATAGCCACACTGAATTCATGAGGTTTCCTGCAAACTGATTTTCACCCCCTGGCATTCGTTACGTATTATCTCTTGCACGAATACTCTTACACCAAATGATGTGAACATGTTCACACTGCTGACTTGATTCCATCTGCTGACTTGATTCCATCTTTCAGGTTCTCTTTTGTATGTCTTTTCATCTTGAAACCTTTCCTGAACCCTCTAGCCTTTGTTGTGTGTCCCACAAACATGCTCATAGCACCCTGTGAAGTTGCTACCTTAGCATATATAACAAGGTGTTGTCACTTTCGAGTGCTCCCCTCTGGGTGTCTGTCAGTGGGTTTGAAGCTCTGTGAAGACAGACCTAGGTTCCTCACTAGTTATCGTTGAAGGCCCAGGAACCATCAATGTGTCTGATACCTTCTTTGGGTTCAAGAAATTTCTGTTGATTAATGAGTGATTGATGGAAGGAATAAGTGGAATATCTTTATCTTTTAGTGTTTTCGTGTGTGTGTGTGTGTGTGCGTGTAGATGTAGCCATGTATTTAAAAATATCTTTCATAATGAAATGTTACCAAAAATTAACTAATTAAAAGAGAAAAATAATATGAACAGCTCCCGATCATATGATGAAATGTTGCTGATAGCAGGAAGAGTATCAAGGTAAGCTATTTGTTCCTTCACTGAGAATCTCAGTTTCAATTACTTTATCATCATGCTTCTTAAGCAGGAGTTAAAAAAGATTATGGTTTCTTGAAAGAGATCTAGCTTGAAGTCTCAAAGTTTGAATCAGATAAAAATATGAAAAAAATCCTTCAACCCAGTATATTTTTGCTATACATTTTTATTAACTTTATTCACCTTCCTTTACACTTTCTTTCTTTTTTTTTTGTTTTTGTTTACTCATTATTTATCATGCACCAGATATTGTTGTAAGTCTTCTTTGGAGAATTGTCTGTCCATGTCTTCTGCCCATTTCTTGATGGGATTATTTGGTTTGAGGGTGTTGAGTTTGAGAAGTTATTTATTGATGTTGGATACCAGCTGCTTTTCTGTTATGTCATTTTCAAATATTGTCTCCCATCCCATGGGTTGCCTTTTAGTTTTGTTGACTGTGTCATTTGCTGTGCAGATAGTTTTTATCTCGATGATTTCCCAAAAGCTCATTTTTCTTTTGTTTCCCTTGCCTTTGCAGAAGTGTCTTGAAAGAATTTGTTGTGGCCAACTTCAAAAAGTTTACTGCCTATGTTTTCTTCTAGGATTTTGATGTATTCCTGTCTCACAATGAGCTGGAACAAGCAATCCTTAAAGTTGTATGAAACCAGAAAAGACCCCAAATCACCAAGGGAATGTTGAAAAAGAACAACAAAGCAGGAGCATCATGTTGCCTGACTTCAAGCTATGTTACAAAGCTATGGTCACCAAGATGTCATGGTATTGGCACAAAAACAGACACATAGATCAATGGAACAGAATAGAGACTCCTGAAATTGACCCTCAACTCTTTGGTCAACTGAGCTTTGACAAATCAGGGAAAAAATATCCAGTGGGAAAAAGACAGTCTCTTCAATAAATGGTGCTGGGAAAATTGGACAGCTACATACAGAAGAATGAAACTGACCCTTTCTCTTATACCATACACAAGATAACCACAAAATGGATAACGTTCTCTTAAATTCCAGTTAGTTAATATACAAGGTAAAACCCATCCTCCATGCACCTATGCACCTACCTTATGGTAACCACCACTTTGTTCTCTAGATATAAGAGCCCGTTTCATAAAGAAGATGTGGTTCATATATACAATGTAATGTTATGCTTCCATCAGAAAGGATGAATACCCAACTTTAGCATCAACATGGACAGGACTGGAGGAGATTATGCTGAGTGAAATAAGTCAAGCAGAGAAAGTCATTTATCATATGGTTTTACTTACTTGCAGAGCATAAAGAATAACATAGAGGACATTAGGAGAAGGAAAAGAAAAGTGAATTAGAGGAAATCAGAGAGGGAGAAAAAACATGAGAGACTGTGGATTCTGAGAAACAAACTGAGGGTTTTGGAAGGGAGGGGTGTGGGGGGCGGGTAAACCTGGTTGTGGGCATTAAGGAGGGCATATATTGCATGGAGCACTGGCATGCATAAACAGTGAATCTTGGAACACTGAAAAAATAAAATAAAAATTTTAAAAAATGATAAAAAAGTATTTTCTGGGTTTGCCTATCTATCTATCTATCTATCTATCTATTCTCACATTTTGTTTATCCATTCGTCATTTAATATAAATTCAGGCTGTGTCCATAATTGGCCTTTGTACATAATCCTGTTATAAATATCATGGTGCATGTGTCCCTTTGAATTAGTATTCTTATTTGTCTGTATTCTTTCTGCAAATACCTGGTAGTAGTGCAATTTCTGGATTGGTCAGTAGCATCTAAAGTATATATGGAACCTCAAAAACTCAACAATCAAAAACAAGCAATCCAATTCAAAAGGGTCAGAAGACTTGAATAAACATTTCTAAAAGAAGTCATTGGGATGGTTAACGAAACAGGAAAAGATGTTCAGCATTACTGAACATCAAGGAAATACAAATCAAAACTACTACAAGATATCACATCACACTTGCCAGAATGGCTAAAATCAACAATACAACAAATAAGGCATGTTGGCAAGGGTGTGGAGAAAGGGCAACACTCTTGCACTGTCAATGGGAAAGCAAAGTGATGTAGCCACTCTAGAAAACATATGGTGTTTCCTTAAAAAGTTAAAAATAGAACTACCCTAAAATCCTGCATTTGTACATCTTTTATTTTAATTTCTTTCAAGTCTTGTGTACAACATAAAACTAGTTGTTCAGTGTTTCTTATTACTAAGCTATAAGTGTGGTTATATGTTCTAGATAAAGGTCATTTTGTTATATATATGGTTTAAACAGAATATTAAATATAAAGTATATATTTATGTATAATTTATATGTGAAATTGAATATGTACGTTTTATATATATAAAATGCTTATATATCTGTTGAAGGGCACGTTGGCTCTTTCCACAGTTCAATGATTGTGGCCATTACTGCTATGAATGTTGGGGTACATATGGCCCTTCTTTTCACTACATCTATAGAGAAATTGCAGGTTCATCGGTGTGGTGCATAAACAATGAATCTTGGAACACTGAAAAAATAGATTAAAATTAAGATGTTAAAAAAATGCTTATACATAAGTGTGTGTGTCTATACAAATGTAGTTTTTTTCCCCTGGTCTGTGTATTGCCTTTTCATTTTTAAAAAGATGACATCCAATGAGCAAAAGAGCTAATTCCAGGATGTCTTTTCAAACTGTTAAAATCTTAAATGTGTTTTGTTTTTTTTTTTGCTAAATTTAAAAACCAATCAATTGTTGCATTTAGGAACAACATGAATCCAAAACATTTCTATAAACAGAACTAATTGTTTTATGATTGATATCTTATTCATGGGATTCATGTTGTTAAATATATATAAAGATGATAAATTTGTAATATAGTGGATATATTAAATGTCTGTTTGGGGTTCTTTCTCTATTGAATTTTATTTCTTCTACTCTTTTGAAAGTTCCATTTGATCGGAAAAGTGTTGGTTCAATAGTGCCATTGATGTTCACTGCTTTTCTTTTTAATTAAATCTTTGTGGATCTCTGGAGAAATTGTTGGGAAATTGACTTCTAGTTTATACCTGGGAGAAATTGTAATGCAGGCTTCCATGCTTCTACTTTTTGATTGAAAGCCATTGATATTGATCTTGACCACTAATATCCTTTGTTATTCCTCTACTATTGCTACTTTTCCCTTTCTCCTCCTTTTTGCTTTTTTTTTTCTTTACCCTTCCTAATTTCATCAAATCTCTTTCTTCCTTTTTCCTACAATGTCAAAATGTCAGATTCTAACTCATTTCTATTCCTGGAGGAACTTATAAGCTGCATATCCCTGGCTAGTTTCACCACTTACACAGCTGATTTCTTGATCTCACTGGACCTTTTAAGAGAGAC
>JAHRIG010000144.1:1182265-1205270 GCA_020311275.1 Eira barbara
TCCATGCATGCAAGTTTCAGCAAGGGCTGCAAATCACAGCAGTAATGATTAATCAAATTGGGCCCACAGAAAGGCAATTTCAAGGCCAGCATTATCTCAGCAATGGAATGGATAAAAGCCCCTATCCATGCAAGAATGACCAGGATTGTGCAAACCTGCCGTCTCATGATGGTTGGGTAATGTAAGGGCTTACAAATGGCCACATAGCGATCGATAGCCATGAGGATGAGAACAAAGACTTCCATGGAGCCAAAGAAATGTATTGCAAAGACTTGAGTCATGCACTCATTGTACGATATGGTTCTTTGTGCAGAGAGTGAATCCACAATTAGTCTGGGGGCTGTGGAAGTTGAGAAGCAGGAATCAGCAAGGGACAAATGAAATAGGAAAAAGTACATGGGGCTCCCAAGTGTGCGGCTGGACTTGATGGTCACAATAATGAGCAAATTCCCTACCACAGTTCCCACATAAAAAATGAAGAAGATTACAAATACCATCTTCTTTTTCATTGGATCTTGGGTCAAGCCTAGCAATATGAACTCAGTTACCGTGTTATTTTGCTCCATTATTTCAGGCCAAGTGGAGAAAATGCAGGTTAGAAATGATCTGCAAAGAAAGAAATATTAGGAAATGAATACTCCATTTGGAGGTCAAATTCGTAAGCTTGTTCATGGAACGGCCACTTACCAGTGAGTAATCCCTTATCTTCCATGTTGTTTTCCCTTGACTAATGCAAGGGAATCTATTCACCTGATTGCTTGTGGAAACAATGAAATACATTAATAATGAGAGAGTACCCAATTCTTCAGGCATAATAAACATTAACTTAATGAATTTATTATGAGAGGGTATCTTTCTGAGCTGAATATCTTTCCTTATTTTACATCATGGACCCATTATGGTAGAATGTTGCAAAAAGGAGAAAACTCCTGCATGACATACATAATGTGCTTTCATGCTTTTTTGAACTTGATAGATATTTATAAAGTATCTTCTGGTAAATATTCTGAACATTCAATAAATGACATGGAAACTTTTAATAGTTTGTTTTTTGTGTGTGTGTTTGTTTGTTCTTTAATAAAACATACAAGAGATAGAGACAGGGTGAGGGAAAGAGAGAAAAAGAACAAGAGAGAAATAAGCAATATTTTAGCAGTGAATGTTTGGTCAATTTGTTTAGTCCATCATTAAGTTTTTTTTTTTGTTTTAGTTTATTTCTTTTTTTTTAAGATTTTATTTATTTATTTGCAGAGAGCCCGATGCCAGGCTCGATCCCAGGACCCTGGGATCACGACCTGAGCTGAAGGCAGAGGCTTTAACCCACTGAGCCACACAGGTGCCCCAAGTTTATTTTGATCTGTTCCCTTGACTAAATTTATTTCCTTTTACTTTAATTCTCTATAATTTATAGTTGCTTGTAGTTGTGAATTCAGGGTCTATCATAACATTTTGTACTTTTTACATTATCCTATGTTGTCCAAAGTGGAATTCTTCACCTCGTCCAGTATTTTGATGGTTTTTTTCTGCATATTTTCTTAATACACAAGGAGAGACTGATTCTAAAGTAAATGACAAATAGGGAACGTTTGGCATAAATCAAAATATCGTTTCCAATTTCATGTTATTTTAAGCACTGGGATTTAGACAATGAGCTAAAGAAACTCCAGGTCATAGGTAAAACTTCTTCATATGATTCTTGGAACATATGTTCCTGTAAGTCCCATGCCCTGACTTCAGTAAAAGAAACAGGAAAGGAATGACTATTCATTTATATATACCAAACTGGAAAAATCCTTTTCTGTCTTCATCACATATATTTCCCATATAATAAGACAATTAAATCTCTAAGTGCCAAGGCATTTAAGTATATTTACAACATGTATTGCAGACAAAAGCATAATTTTTTTCTAATATAAATGGATCTCAGAGATTGAAAACACAATCCATATGGTTCCTGGGTAGCTCAGCCGGTTAAATATTCGAATCTTGATTTCCACTTAGGTCATGATCTCAGAGTTTTTGATTCCAGCCCCATACTTGGTACTGTGCTGGGGATGGAGCCTGTTTAAGATTCTATCTCTCCCTCTTCCTCTGTACCTTCCCCTGCTTTTCTGTTCTCTCTCTCTCTAAATAAATCACACACACACACACACACACACACAAACAGTTAAAATGAAAATGGGCAAAATAACTGATCTCAAAGAAACTCTTCTTATTAGAAATAATGTGAAAAGATTATCAATTTCTTTCATAAAAAATATTCCATTCAAATTCAATTATTTATGTTTTCATTTAGATTAACAAAATGCCAGTTTTGATAAATGTCTCTTAACAAACAGTTATGAAAATGATGTTGGACACAATTGATCCCACACATTTTTGGGAGGAGTTTAAGGGGATACAATCACTCCTGGGGTGATTTTTAGCACTGATGATATTTCAATGTTACATAGACACAGATCTAGTGTATGCATTTGCTGCAAATAATCTTACTTATAGGCAGGAAGATCATCACAGCTATCCTTTCCATGCTGACCAAAGGTAGGAGACAACTTCAATGTCCACCAGAAGGATGCTAAATGATTCAGGGATGGTATTTTATGCAATCATCAAACAAATATATATATATATATATATATATATATATATATATAATATATTCTAAAATATATTGTAAAGGGGCAGAGTTCAGGACTGTCTGCTGAGGGTGTTAATATTTTCATTAACAGCAGAATAATATCACACACACACACACAGTCATATCAATTAATTGTATTTACAAGAGTATTGAGATAGCATATGTGTGGCCTCAGGGTGGGGAAATTGTTTTCTTGGAATCAAAGTTAGGAGAATGACTTACCTTTTAAAATATTCCCATTGGTAGTTGAAAATCTGTCATGGTGGTGCTGCAACAAAATAAAGCTTCTTAAAGACCTTCTCTTAGTAGATGGTTTATTACTGGCTTTGGCATATTACTGGTACATAACAACTGTATTCTGACACAGGCTGCAGAAACAGAAAAAATTCTAGGGTTAGAATAAGATTTAAATGTCTGTGTAAGAGGGTGAATCACTGTAGAGAGAGTTTTGGACTCAAGGGTCTTCACCACATCATGCCCCAACTGCACTGACCCCATCACACTGACATTCACTTCATGTTCCCCTACGCTCTTAGGAGTTTGCCAAATATGCTCTTTGTCCAGCTCTTTAGCAAACAAGAGTGAAAACCTGTCTGTGGATTCTAACAATTAAGTATTATAAAGCGATGTCTGTCTATCCATTCATCATACATCTACCTATCAATTTACTACTTTTCTATCATCTATCTACCTATCATGTATCTATCAATCTATCTATCTATATTTCCATCTATCATCTAGTATCTATCATCTATCTTACAAAGATACAGACTGAAAGATTTATATAGTTCAAATAAGAATAGATATAAGAGTGGCATAGATTCTAAAGAAGCAACATAAGGAAGGTAATATTTATCTGCTCACTCCTGAATTTAAGCATCTAGAAAAATGTACATATTTAATAATAAGTATTCATAAAGTAAATGAAAGAATTAAGAGAATCTCCACTTGATACAATCCAATAGTGTTCAGTCCTTCAATACTCTGTTACCACTGAAAAGGGAAGCTTACTACACATCCCAAGTAAAATCATCATCTCCATGGAGCATCCTGGAACACTGGACTACATACAATTTTTATTTGCCACTCTCTCCACCAGGAGCTACTGTGTATTTCTTTTATTCTGTCTTCTCAGTTTAGATTGTCAAGCACTTGTAGAAAATTCCCTAAACTTTTTATCCTTCCTCAAATGCCTTTTATGTGTTAGGTGCACATTTGGCATAGATCAGATGAATTTTCCCTGAGTATTAAATACAACTAAGTTAATCCCCAACACAAATCTCACCAGTTTTGGTAAGAGTTTATGCAAATGGTAGGATGTTCAGTCATTCTCTTTTCTTCTCAATATAATTCGGTCTCTCTTTACTCCAATGAGAATTTTAAAAAGTGCTTCTAAAATTCTGTCTGTCTCTTTTGATGTCACTGAGGCTCAGGTTCTCACCTGCATGCCAGAAGACAAAGTTGGTCCAGGATTCTTCTCACATTTTCTGATATCCACTCTCACTTGTAATTTTGACAGGGACATATTTGTCTTTTGCCTTTCCTACAGCAGTATTTAAAAGTGAATGATGCAAAATATAGGAGCCCGGGGAGGTCATTCCCTAAAGTGTTCCTTCCCTTTTGATTAAGACACATGAGCCTGATGTGATAAGAACTTAATCTTCACTATCTATTAATGGATTTGGGGGGAAAGGTGACCTCTTCTTGCAATTAAAGTGTTTATGGGGGCCATAAATGACAAGTTTTGACTATAATAATAATAATAATAATAATAATAAAAACAGTGATTATCTAGTGATCTAGTGGCAGGACTTGGTTCCTGATACCTTTATCCAAAAAAATAATTAGTATTTCTTAAACAAAAGGCTGATTCCAGGTCTCAGGTAGGGAATGTACAAGATGAACTGGTAAAAAAGTGGTAACACCACACACACACACACACACACACACACACACACACAGATAACTGACACTGTGATAAGAATATGCCAAAGGGACACAAGAACCACTGGAAAGAGCCCGCAATGCCTAATGCTAGAAAAGAATTGAACAACAAAATAAATAACACAAATTGATATATAACTCATAGTTTAAAGAGCCACAAGTTCATAGTGATATGAACACTTAAATAAATAGCTAATGGATAGGGAATAATAGACAAACTTTCCATTAAAACATTTCTAATTATTTCTTTGGTATTCTGCTCTCAAAGGTTTATAGGATAACCCTCAATGTTTTATTTGTGGGCTGCACACAAGTGAATTCCTTCCAAAAGGCACATTGTGGAATCTGGCAGGGGGGACAAATGTGGCAAATACTACCTCATCCAGGTGATAAAGGTTAACCTCAAGGATGATGAGTCACAATGAAAATATGTACCTACTGTCATGATGCGATGCAAATGGCACTTTGCCTCTGTGACTCTTCTCACAATAACCCATAATGCCAGTCCCATCTTGAATAAAATATCAAACAAACCCCAAATAAAGGTTTTTATATAAAATGTCTGACTAGTTCTCCTCAAAACTTTCAAGTTTATCAAAAACAAGGAAAGTTGAGCAGAATTATTGTGATGGGCACTGAGTAAGCTCTAGAATTGTGGAACCATATTACACAAGTGAAACAAATATAACCTTGTATTTTCAACATAACTGAAACAAATCAATAAAAGGATATTCAGAGAAACTGTCAGTGTCTGGAGGTATTGAAGAATACATGAAGATACACAGTTTATTTCATTTAATATGTCATCAGAGTGTATCTGTGTTGAGCATGGGTCAGAAATTCCTTCCTTTTCCATACTGAATAATATTCCATTGTATGCTTTCCACATTTTGTTTATTCATACATTGATGGACACGTGGGTTGCTTACACATTTTGGCTATCATGACTAATGCTGATATGGACATGAGGGTACACATATCTCTCCCAGTCCCCACTTCCAGTGCTTTTGCTATATTCCTAGAGGTGGAAATGCTGGATCACTTGGTCATTATTATTAACTTTCTGAAGAAGTTATTATTGCCTTTCACAGTGGCTTCGACATTTTTATATTCTTATGCACAGTGTGCATGAGTGTGTTTAGTGATGTTGACTATCTTTTCATGCTGCTCATTGCTCATTTATGTCTATTTTTGGAGAAATGTTTATTCGCCTTTTGTTGGTATTGAGCTGTAGGAATTCCATGAATTACCTTTCATTCTGTTGATTGTGGCCTTTGATGCATAGAAATTTTTAACTTTCAGATAGTTTAATTAATTTATTTATTTCTTCTGTAACTTGTGTTTTTGGTGTCATATTCAAGAAATTATTTCCTAAGGTAGTGTCCTGAAGCTTTATTTCATTTACATTTTATTTTTTTGTGGTTGTTGTGTTCAGCTAGCCAACATAAAATACATCATTAGTTTTTTCTTCTAAACATTGTATAGTTTTATTCTTATACTTAAGTCTTTGATCCATTCGGAGTTTATTTTGTCTATAGTGTAATTTAGGGATCTGCTTTCATTCTTCTTTTTTTAAAATTTTATTTATTTATTGGACACACAGAGAGATCACAAGTAGGCAGAGAAGCAAGCAGAGAGTGAGGGGGGAAGCAGGATAACTTCTGAGCACAGAGCCTGATGTGGGGTTTGATCCCAAGACCCTGAGATCATGACCTGAGTGGAAGCCACAGGCTTAACCCACTGGGCCACCCAGGCACCCCTGCCTTCCTTCTTTTGCATATCTAGTGTTCTTTTGCATAACTAGATTTTGAATATCTAGTTTAGCTAAATTATTTGCCGAAAACCCTATTCTTTCCTCTTGGATGGTGTTGGCGCCCTTGCAGAAACTCAGCTGACCATAAAAGAGATGGTATATTTCTGGGCTCTCCAGCTCATTCCATTTGTATACGTCCTTGGCTTAATGCCATTACCATAGTTTTAATTACATAGCTTTATAATAATTTTTAAATCAGGACATATGGGGCATACAAATTTTTCTTTTCAAGAATTTTTATTTGAGTAAAGATCCCTTGAGATTCCACATGAAACGTTCAGCTGATTTTTCTATGTCTGCAAAAATTGTCATTGGAGTTTTTATAGGGGTAGTATAACTTGTATATTGTTTCAGATATTATTGACATCTGAACGATATTGAGTCTCTTGATCCATGAAGATCTGATATCTTTCTGTACACACACACACACACACACGCACGCACGCACACACACACACACACTAATTTGCTTTTGTGTATATGGAATATGGCAAGGGCAAAATCTGCATAATCAATGTCCCCTTTTGAGTCTAAACACCAGAAACTTCAGTTAACCAGAAAAAGTCAATGTCCTAGTTCAGGTCCATAGGCAGGAGGCTAGTGTAAAATCAGGGAAGAGTTAATGTGTCAGAGTGCAAGTCATCAGAGAGGAAGGGCTAATGGTTCAGTCTGAAAGCTCTCAGGCAGGAGAATTCCCTCTTACTCAGGGGAGATTAGCCTTTTGTAATGTTCAGGCCTTCATTTCATTAGATGAGGACACTATGTTAGTGAGAACAATCTACTTTATTCACTCTACCAACTCAAAAGTTAATATCATCCAGAAAAATCTCATAGTCATAATCCAAAACAATAGTCAAGGCACTATCTAAGCACCCTTTGGTCTAGGCGAGTTAACACATAAAATTAATTGTTAAAATCCCACTGATTATCCATGTAGTACCTATACACATCTCTGTAAATCCTACTTAACCTCCAATAAACACTACAAATTGTTATAATACCAACTGACATCATACAACAATCCTGTATATAAACAAAAATACACTAAAACTTTCACAAGAAGAAAAAGTAAAATTTCGGGGTGATTTTTATTTTTCCCTTGATATTTAGTTAGTTAAAAGATATTATGGAAAATAAATATACTAAATAATAAGTATACTAAATAAAATATACTAAATAAAATATAATAAATAAAAATATACTATAATAAATATACTAAAACTCTAGGGCAAAAATTCAATGTATCTTATATACTAAATAAAATATACTAAATAAAAATATACTAAATAAAATATACTATAATAAATATACTAAAACGCTAGGGCAAAAATTCAATATATCTTCAGTTTCATGATAAGGTAATAAGAAATGGAAGAAAACAAAGATATATATATATATAATATCTTTATATCTTATATATATATATATATATATAATATATATATAAATATCTCTGCTTTCTTCCATTATATATATATATATATATATATTTAGACAGAATTTTCATAATATAAGGAGTAAATACAGTAATTACAGTCCTCATTTTAGTAACAGTCACATGGTTTATTTATAATTACTTTCTTCTGTTACCCGTTCTGTATTCAATGTGCCTTGAACAAGCACCAAAGCTGGTTGTGGTTCTTTAGCTTCTGGAGTGACACAAACCTTCATTACTGAAGGGTCTGCATAACTAATAGCTCTACCTGGATTGGGTTTCTGCAGTTTTATTGACGTTAGCACAGAACACAATGACTAAGTGTCTACAGGAACTCCAGGATTCTAGCTATGCTCTTCGTTACCTCTATTGTGGAGTAGTAGTCCAATTTCTCATTGGTTGTCAGGATCATTCACCCGAACCAGCACAGAAACCTTCTTTGCCTATTGATTTAAAGGCATAAGCTACCCAAAATGGTCAGGCAGCAGTCTTAACACTCTTTTCAGTAGAATCCTTTTGTGTATCATGTTGGAAGCATTTCTCCCTTTGGAATGAACACCTCAAAGCAAGAAGAGCATAAGCAAATGGGAATAGGAAGCAAAATTTTTGCTAGTGAGTCACTAAGAGTAACAATGTGTGGTGCTTCTCCCGTTTCTATTTTTCGATTACATGACCTGGCTATGGGAGGAAGAGCAAGATGAAATTGAAGCTGATTCAGAGCATATATGGCTTTCCTGAGAACTGAAGACTCTTGCTCCAACCCTGGAAGGCATTGCTACATAGCTCATACTAGAACTAATTCTGTAAAATGTCATTCTCCCATTTCATCAGGTCAATTCCTTCAAGATAGTGGGAAATATGTTAAGACCAGTGAATTCCATGATCATGGGCCAATTGTGGCAATTCATTTGCTGTGAAGTGAGATTGTTGATCAGAAGTAATGCTGTATGAAATGCTAGGATTTTGGATTACAAAATTCTCTAAGTCCATGGATAGTAGTTTTGTCAGCAGCATTGCATGCAGGGAATGCAAATCCCTATCCAAAGGAAGTGTCTATGGCAGTAGGAACAAAACACTGCCCTTCCATGATGGAAACATTCCAATGGAATCCACCTGAACCCAAGCTGTTCATGCTAAGGAATGCTGCCTTGTCTGGGACTTCAGGTTGCATCTGCTGAGTTGGCCCTTGACAGTGGTCAGGCCCACGATAGCTTTAGTAGGTGGAAGTCTACGCTGTTGGGCTCATGGTCAACTTCCATCTCTGCCACCATGATCACTTTGTTTGTGAACCCATTGGGGAATGACAGGAGTGAATGGGAAATAGGCTGACTTATATGCACCAACTGGTTCATTCCTTGCACTTGATTCTTAAAATCCTCCTCTGCTTGTCAGTCTTTGGTGAGCATTCACAATGGACATAAATATGTTTGTGTGTTTATCTCATTCAGAGAGGTATGGAAACATGACTCTTCCTCAAATTTTCTTGTTACCAGTTTTCCAATAATTGTTTGTTTCTTTGTTTGTTTGTTTTTCCAAGTCCCTGATTATTCAGCCAAAACTTTGTCCAAAACCTATGAATCAGTATACTTTCTACATCCAGCCAATTCTCATTCAAAGAAAGTGAACACTGAGTGCATTGTGTCAAGTTCTACCCATTGAGAGAAACTCCCTTCACCATGGACCTTTAGGGATTTTTCTATAATAGGGATATTTTGTTGTATCTATACACTTTTGAGTTATACCTACATTTCACTGCTGACTTTTCTATATATCAGGCCCAAATGCTTTCTTCTGTCAATTGATCATAGTGAATTCCCAACAAGGACTTCGGTGTAGGCTGGGAGAGGGAAAGCATGGTAGCAAAAGTGGGGAGTGTGAGCTTTTGGGCACTTCTTTGTGTAACATTTTCTTCAGTTCCTGCTTGGGACAGATCACCTATATTGTATCCCCTCCTTATGTGGGGAGAGTGATGTAAATCAAGACCCCAAGTAGGTGACTGAGACTATGGATATTACTGAGACCTATACATATAATTTTTTTTTCCTATGCATCCATCCTTGTGATAAGAATTAATGTAGAAATTAGGCAAGCTGACAGATAACAATAATACAATTAATATTAAAAAAATCTCAACAATATATATATTTTAAAAAAGTATCTGAATGTAGTCTCTCTCTTTCAAAATACCTGAGTGTACTTTACTCCCCCTTCCTCCTCTGATGATGTGAGATGATAAAATGCTGTTCTGATGAGATGAAATGTGGCAAATGACAAAGGCATTGTGTTATAGCATTAGACTACCACTGACCTTCTGACATAATGTCAGAAGGAGGATCATCTGCTTCTGAATTTCAGGTAACTATAACATGGAAAGAAAAACCATATATAAAAGGAGACTGTCTGTTCCATAATGGAGTGCTGCTTTGGACACCAACTCTATGGTTCTGCATCTGGAAACACCAAATTCATGATGAGAAGTTCAAATTTCATAGAAACTTGTAGCCCATAGTTAATCCTTATGCTGTACTAAGGCCCAAAATCAGGCCAAGAGCCATTTCTCTAAAGGAATGTAATGATCTGTATAGGATGGCTGGAATTCACTCCAAAATCCTGAAGTTCTGCAATGCAATCCATATATGGAGGATGGCCAGACCAATAGCATCCCTTTCTTCCACTGACACTTCAAGAACCTTTGGTTGTGCAGAATCTTGACCCTCATGTGGAATAGAAGCTTAAACCACAGTCTGGACTAGTGGCAGAGCCTTGTCCTTAGTCCAACTCAAACTAGCAGCTTTTTGAGTCGCTTGAAAAATAGACCAAAGTAAAACACCCAAAGAAAAAAGTTTTTACCTTTCCTGTCCAAAGAGTCCTTTTGGGTATTTTATATCTTTTTGATGTTGGAGGGGATAGATGGACCAAGATAAGCTTTACCTTCAAAGATATATCTTTATTTTTCTGGTTTTATTTAAATTCAATTTAGTTAAATACAAAGTATTATTTATTTTGGGAGAGAATTTAGTGATTCATTAGTTGCCGATAACACCCAGTGCTCCTTACATCAACTGTCCTCCTTAATATCCATCATTAAATTACCCATTTCATCTCCTCCAGCAACCCACAGTTTGTTCTCTATAGTTAAGAGACTCCTATGGTTTGCCTCCCTCTCTGCTTCTATCGTGTTTTAGTTTTCTTTCAAGATAAATATTTTGATATACTTTATACACCTGGCCCTGGACATTTCCCTGTGTTTTATTCCCTTGATTTTTAAAATTTATTTATTTATTTATTAGACACAGAGAGAGAAATCACAAGTAGGCAGAGAGGCAGGCAGAGAGAGAGAGAGAGAGAGAGAGAGAGAGAAGCAGGCTCCCCGCTGAGCAGCTGAGCAGAGAGCCCTATATGGGGCTCGATCCCAGGACCCTGAGATCATGACCTCAGCCAAAGGCAGAGGCTTAATCCAATGAGCCACCCAGGTGCCCCTCCCTTGATTTTTTTTTATTTTAATAAACATATAATGTATTTTTATCCCCAGGGGTACAGGTATGTGAATCGCCAGGTTTACACATTTCACAGTACTCATCATAGCACATACCCTCCCCAATGTCCATATCCCCACCACCCTCTCCCATCTCCCCTCCCCCCAGCAACCCTCGGTCTTTTTTTTGAGATTGAGTCTTTTATGGTTTATCTCCCTCCCAATCCCATCTTTTCATTTTTTTCTTTTCCTACATCCCCTCTAACCCCCCACATTGCATCTCCACTTCCTCATATCAAAGAGATCATATGATAGTTGTCTTTCTCCAATTGACTTATTTTGCTAAGCATAATACCCTCTAGTTCCATCCACGTTGTCGCAAATGGCAAGATTTCATTTCTTTTGATGGCTGCATAGTCTTCCATTGTGTATGTATAACACATCTTTATCCATTCATCTGTTGATGGACATCTAGTTTCTTTCCACAGTTTGGCTATTGTGGACATTGCTGCTATAAACATTCGGGTGCATGTGCCCCTTCGGAGAATTGATTCTTCTTTAAATGTTTGGTAGAATTCCCCTGGGAAGCCGTCTGGTCCTGGGCTTTTGTTTGTTTGGAGACTTTTGATGACTGTTTCAATCTCCTTACTGGTTATGGGTCTGTTCAGGATTTCTATTCCTTCCTGGTTCAGTTGTGGTAGTTTATATGTCTCTAGAAATGTATTCATTTCTTCCAGGTTGTCAAATTTGTTGGCATAGAGTTGCTCATAGTATATTCTTATAATTGTTTGTATTTCTTGGGTGTTGGTTGTGATCTCTCCTCTTTCATTCATGATTTTATTAATTTGGATCCTTTCTCTTTTCTTTTTGATAAGTCTGGCCAGGGGTTTGTCAGTCTTATTAATTCTTTCAAAGAACCAGCTCCTAGTTTCATTGATTTGTTCTATTGTTTTTTTTTAAGTTTCTATTTCATTGATTTCTTCTCTGATCTTTATGATTTCTCTTCTTCTGCTGGGTTTAGGCTTTCTTTGTTGTTCTTTCTCCAGCTCCTTTAGGTGTAGGGTTAGGTTGTGTATTTGAGACCTTTCTTGTTTCTTTCTTTCTTTTTTTTTTTTTTTTTTTCCTTTCCTGTTTCTTGAGAAAGGCTTGTACCACTATATATTTTCCTCTCAGGACTGCCTTTATTGTGTCCCACAAATTTTGAACCATTGTGTTTTCATTATCATTTGTTTCCATGATTTTTTTCAATTCATCTTTAATTTCTTGGTTGACCCATTCACTTTTTAGAAGGATGCTGTTTAGTCTCCATGTATTTGTGTTCTTTCCAAATTTCCTCTTGTGATTGAATTCTAGCTTCAGAGCATTGTGGTCTGAAAATATGCAGGGAATGATCCCAATCTTTTGATACCGGTTGAGACCTGATTTATGACCCAGGATGTGGTCTATTGTGGAGAATGTTCCATGTGCACTGGAGAAGAATGTATATTCTGTTGCTTTGGGATGGAATGTTCTGAATAGATCTGTGATGTGCATCTGTTCCAGTGTGTCATTTAAGGCCTTTATTTCCTTGTTGATCTTTTGCTTAGATGATCTGTCCATTTCAGTGAGGGGAGTGTTAAAGTCCCCTGCTATTACTGTATTACTGTTGATGTATTTCTTTGATTTCGTTATTAATTGGTTTATATGGTTGGCTGCTCCCATGTTAGGGGCATAGATATTTAAGATTGTTAGGTCTTCTTGTTGGACAGACCCTTTGAGTATGATATACTGTCCTTCCTCGTCTCTTATTATAGTCTTTGGCTTAAAATCTAATTGATATAAGGATTGCCACCCCAGCTTTCTTCTGATGTCCATTAGCATGGTACATTGTTTTCCACCCCCTCACTTTAAATCTGGAGGTGTCTTCGGGTCTAAAATGAGTTTCCTGTAGGCAGCATATTGATGGGTTTTGTTTCTTTTATCCTTTCTGATACCCTGTGTCTTTCGATTGGGGCATTTAGCCCATTAACATTCAGGGCAACTATGGAGAGATATGAATTTAGTGCCATTGTATTGCCTGTAAGGTGACTGTTACTGTATATTATCTACTACTTTTAGGGTCTCTCTTTGCTTAGAGGACCCCTTTCAATATTTCCTGTAGAGCTGGTTTGGTGTTTGCAAATTCTTTCAGATTTTGTTTGTCCTGGAAGCTCTTTATCTCTCCTTCTATTTTCAATGATAGCCTAGCCAGATATAGGATTCTTGGCTGCATGTTTTTCTCGTTTAGTGCTCTGAATATATCATGCCAGTTCTTTCTGGCCTGCCAGGTCTCTGTGGATAGGTCCGCTGCCAATCTAATATTTTTACCCTTGTATGTAACAGACTTTTTTTCCAGGGCTGCTTTCAGGATTTTCTCTTTGTCGCTCAGACTTGTAAATTTTAATATCAGGTGACGAGGTGTGGACCTATTTTTATGGATTTTGAGGGGCGTTCTTAGCATCTCCTGGATTTTGATGTCTGTTCCCTTTGCCATAGTAGGGAAATTCTCTCCAATAATTGTCTCCAATATACCTTCTGCTCCCCTCTCTCTTTCTTCTTCTTCTGGAATCCCAATTATTCTAATGTTGTGTCATCTTATGGTGTCACTTATCTCTCGAATTCTCTCCTCATGGTCCAGTATTTCTTTGTCTCTCTTTTGCTCAGCTTCTTTATTCTCTGTCATTTGGTCTTATATGTCACTAATTCTTTCTTCTGCCTCATTTATCCTAGCAGTGAGAGCTTCCATTTTTTATTGCACCTCATTAATAGCTTTTATTTTATTTCAGCTTGGTTATATTTTAGTTCTTTTATTTCTCCAGAAAGGGCTTTTATCTCTCTGGAGAGGGTTTCTCTAATATCTTCTATACCTTTTTCAAGCCTGGCTAGAACCTTGAGAATCGTCATTCTGAACTCTAGATCTGTCATGTTACCAATGTCCGTATTGATTAGGTCCCCAGCCTTCGGTACTGCCTCTTGTTCATTTTTTTGTGGTGAGTTTTTCTGCCTTGTCATTTTGTCCAGATAAGATTTGCTTTCTCCTGCTGTGGAACTCTGCTGTTCTTGGTGAGCGAAGTTGGTCTTGGCTGGATTTCTTGTTGATCTTCTGTGGGAGGGGCCTGTTGTAGTGATTCTCAAGTGTCTTTGCCGCAGGCGGAATTACACTGCCCTTGCCAGGGGGTGGGCTAAGTAATCCACTCGGGTTTGCTTTTGGGAGCTTTTGCTCCCTGAGCACTTTCCATAGAGTTCCAGAGGGAATGGGAATGAAGATGGCGGCCTTCCAATCTCTCGGCCTGGAGGAGCCGAGAGCTTGGGGATCCGCTCCTCAGTGCAACCTCAGAGAAAAGCACCCAACCGCCCCGCCTCCCTGGCCTGCAGTCGTGCTGATAGGAAAGCAGTCAATTGCTGGCACTTGGAGAAATGCACCCTGTCGCTTCCATCTCTGTGGCCTCCGGCTGTGCTCTGAGCCCACCCAGCCTGCAACCGGCACGAGGTAACCCCGGGATGAGAGCTCACTCCTCGGCTTTGTTGCTGTAGCTGGCTTGCCCACTCTAATACCTGCGAGCTCTGTGGCACTCAGACGCCCCCGGTCCTTCTGTGACCCCGCGGGACCTGGGGTTACGCTCACCCCGCCTGGGTTTCCCCCCAGTTTAGCCTCTGGAGCAATGTCCCTCCGTGGAGCAGACTTTTAAAAGTCCCGATTTTGTGCTCCATTGCTCTGCCGCTTGCCGGGAGCCAGCCCCTCCCCCTGCGGTCTCTCTTCCTGTCTCTTTGGATTCACTTCTCCGCAGATCCTACCTTTCAGAAAGTGTTGATTTTCTGTTTCTAGAATTGTTGCTCTTCTTCTCTTCAATTTCCCGTTGGATTTGTAGGTGTTCACAATGGTTAGATAAGCTGTCTAGCTGATCTCCTCCTACCTGATATCGCCTCAGCCTGCTACTTCTCCGCCATCTTGACTCCTCCCCCACCTTGATTTTTAATTGCACTTATTTTCCATCCTCAGACAAAAATGTCTTATCAGTAAATCTAGAGTAGATACATCTTGATCATTAGATCCACTTGGCATAATGTCACTCATATAATGCACATACTGGTACAGTATGGTAAAATAAAAGGCAATCGAGGTGTCTATGAACTAAATTATGACATAGTGCTGGAGAGTTGACACACCCCTGCAGTCGGGCATGGAAGACATATTGCTGGCCTTGTAACCTGAAATCAAACTGCTTCTGATGGTCCTTACAGGGAGATAAGAAGCAGTTGCCAAGTCAGGCACTGCATACCAGGTACCAGAAAATCTGTCAATTTTTTGAAGGTAGGAAACCACACCTGCTATAGCTGTTGCAATTCTTTGAGTCTCCACCTGATTAAACTTGTAAGTATCCACTGTCATTCCCTAGATCCATCTCTCTCCTGCAATGGCCAAATCAGTAAGTTAAATGTGTGTGTTGCAGGAATTACCATCTCTGCATCTTTCAAGTCCTTGATGGTGGCACAAATCTCCATGATTCCTCCAGGGGGATGGTTTTATTTTTGGTCTACTACTTCCCTCAATAGAGGCAGTTCTGGAGGCTTCCACTTGTCTTTTCACCATTATAGCCTGCATGTCAGGGAACCAATGTGGGAATTCTGCCAGTTGCAAATATGTCTTTTCAAATAATGCTTCTGGAACTGGGGAAGTAACCATAGGATGAGTTCATTGACTTACTGCCTGCCTACAACGCAGATTAGGCCAGAGCTAACGCTTCAATGAGCACATTCCTCCATAAGCTCCTGCTCTGACTGGTGGATCATCCTGTTATTTTGGATTTCCTGGAATCAGATTCAGGTCAGTATGTCCAGAAGTGCCTGAAAGATGGTTCTGTTCTTATCTCCAATGCACAACCTGACTGAGAGAATGCCTCAGGTCTCCCCTGGGGAAGGCTGAGGGGAAGATTTATATTTAAAAATATCCTGGGGTCTTTACTCAAGGGAATCCGATGTCCCATTTATTCAACAAATTTGAGTCCATATACTGCTTCCAGTCCGCAAATTATTGTGAAGCCATGAATCTTTGACTTTATGATTTAGACTTCTGTTTACTTAACCTAGACCTTTTTTGCTACGTTGGATAAGTAAAACTTTAATAGGCTTCCTTTCTATTTTACTTCTAAGAACACTGTCAAAAACTACCCCAAGACCATTAGTCTGCTTGTATCGATTATCTCATTGGTGTATTGCATCTTCTCTCCTCTATGGGAAGTGTGCTTATCTTCCCATTGAGGAGCTTGAGTACTTCAACATGGCCGCTATTATCTGGGATCAACTATCTCCCGCTGCATTGGGATTTCCCAGTTTAGTGACACTAAAGGTCTGGTCTACAAAAAACAGTGATCATAAAGGTTTTCACGGGTGCTGGGACTACCGTGCCAAATTTATTTATCACAGCCATGATAAAAGGTATATCTTCTGGACCCTCCTGGGGGGTTAAGGGGATCTTAAATGAAGAATCCATTCTTTATTTTATTATTATTATTATTATTATCGTTGGTGTTTGACCCTTTTAATATTTTTTTTTAATTTTTTAATCAATTTTATTTTATTCTTTCAGTGTTCCAGGTTTCATTGTTTATACACCACACCAAGGGCTTCATGCAGTATGTCCCATCCATAATACCCACCACCAGGATCACCCATCCCCACATCCCTCACCCTTCCAAAGCCCTCAGTTTGTTTTTCAGAGTACGCAGTCTCTCATGTTTCATCTCCCTCTCAGATTTATCCCAATTCACTTTCCTTTCCTTCTCGTAAAGTCATCCAAGTTTTCTTGGATCAGCCAGGAAACCAAAGAAGAGCTTAAACAATTCACCAATGAAAATGAAGACACATTGGGCCAAATCCTTTGGGACGTGGCAAAGGTAGTCCTAAGGCGGAAATACATTGCCATCCAAGCCTCACTCAAAAAAAATTGAAAAATCCTGAATACACCAACTCTCTTTACACCTTAAAGAACTGGAAATCCAACAACAAATTAAGCTAAACCCATGCACAAGAAGGGGAATAATTAAATTACAGCAGAGATCAATGAGATAGAAACTAGAGACACAATAGAACACATCAATGAAACTAGAAGATGGTTCTTTTTTTTTTAAGATTTTATTTATTTATTTGACAGAGACAGAGAGATCACAAGTAGGTAGGGAGACAGGCAGAGAGAGAGGGGGAAGCAGGTTCCCTGCTGAGCAGAGAGCCTGATGTGGGGCTCGATCCCAGGACCCTACGATCATGACCTGAGCCCAAGGCAGAGGCTTAACCCACTGAGCCACCCAGGCGCCCCTAGAAAATGGTTCTTTGAATGAATCAATAAGATTGATAAGTCACTGGCCAAACTAATCCAAAAGAAAAGAGAGAGGACCCAAATTAGTAAAATTATGAATGAAAGGGAAGAAATAATGACTAACACCAAGGAAAGAGAAACAATCATCAGAAGTTATTATCAACAGTTATATGCCAATAAGTTAAGCAACCTAGAAGAAACAGATGCATTCCTGGAAACCTATAAACTTCCAAGACTGACAACCTGAATAGGCCAATATTTAGTAACGAGATTGAAGCAGTGATCAAAAACTTTTCAAAAAAGAAGAGTCCAGGACCTGGTGGATTGCCTGGTGAATTCTACCAAATGTTCAAAGAAGAAATAATACCTAATCTCCTGATTTTTTTTTCAAAATAATAGAAACAGAAAGAAAACTTCCAGACTCTTTCTCTGAAGCCAGTATTACCTTGATCCCCAAACCAGGCAAAGACCTCATCACAAAGGATAATTTCAGGCCAATAAATCTGATGAAGCCTAGCAGCAATCAATATGTCTGATATGTTTTTTGGGCTCAAGAAATTTCTGTTGATTAATGAGTGATGGATAGAAGGCATAAGTGTAATATATTTATCTTGAATTTGTTTTGTGTGTTGATGGAGCAACATATTTTTAACAATATATTCTCATAATGAAATGTTACCAAAATGAAGCTAATTGAAAGAGAAAAATAACACAGCTCCTAATCATATGATGAAATCTTTCTGACAGCAGGGAAAGTATCCAAATAAGCTCTTGGCTCCTTCACTAAGAATTTGTTTTGATTTGTTTCCATCACACAGTTTAACCAGGAATTACAACAAATTGTGGTTTCTCAAAGAGATCTAGCTTGAAATCTCAGAGTCTGAATCAGATAAAGAGGAAAAAATTCCTTCAACCCAGTCATTTTTTTCTCTGTACATTTTGTTGACTTTATTCATGTCCCTTTATTCTTTAATTTTTATTCAACATTTGTCATGCACCAGACATTGTTGTACACATAGAAATTATTTTTTAGTTAGCAGGCAAGAACATTATGAGATAAATGTATATTTTAAAACAAAAATTCCTGTCTGACATTAAAATCATCCTTCATTTGAAGCACTGCATTTTCTAATGGCTTATCAGCATAAGACGGGTGATGTGAATAATACAAAATGATTCAGAAGCCTACAAGGAAACTTGGAAACATAGTATAATATTTGTAACCTACCCCTTAAGGGTTTAGTGGACCATTGTTTTTACATTCCTAATGTAGTTACATACCATAATATTATAGTGGATGTATTATTATCAAATATGATAAAAATGAGCAGAGTTTTAATGAAATGTCCATAGAATTTTGTTATGGGTAATGGATTGATATAAATATATATATGTATACACACGTGTGTAATTAAGATATATCACATATAAAATAATATGTATATGCACGCTATATATAATATGTAAATATTATACTATTATATAAAATGTATAGTATTTTGAAATTCCTACATCAATAAATGGTAATTACTGTAACCATCTTTCTATCATCATTTTCTGGCACTGTATCACAACATTGAAGAGCATGGCCTGAAAAATCTGGTAGATTCTGATCACTGACTCTTCAGTATAGTTATTTTGATACTCACCTTTGTGTTTCCTCAACTATAAAATGGGAATAATGGCAGTGGCTCCCTCTTGGATTGTTATAGAGATTACAGCTCAATTCCAGAATATTTTTAATTGATAAATTAGGATGAAAGCTCATAAATCCATATACATGAATGAAGCTAGTAAAACTTAAATGAAATTTGGTAGAAATGTCCAAAAATGCAAGGAATGATCTTGGGTTAAGATTATTTTTCCTTTTCTCGCACCCATTTCTTCTCTTCTCATGCGAAATCTATGATTCATAGCAGTCATTTTTTTCTTCTTTTCTTCATAGGTGTTCTTTGCTGAGATCATTCAAAATGTCTTTTTGACTTTGCTTGAGTTGCATCAATGGAGAACTTAAAACAGATTAAGTGTGCCACCTAAAATAACTTTCTTATTACACAATTTCCTAATGGCACTTTTCATCTGGTCATTTACCAAGGTGTAGATTAAAGGATTTAACAGGGGGACCATTGTAGTATAGCACAATGCAATTATCTTATCAATAGATAACATAGCTTTGGGTCTCCTGTAGACAGATATGCAGGGCACAATAATAGGATGACCACTGTCATGTGGGAGACAGATGGAGGGAGCTTCGTGCCTTGCCTCCAAGTTCTGGTTCCTTAGGGAGTGCAGAATGACCACATAGGAGACCATTAAGAGGAGAAAGTTTTAACAGACAGATGAAAACACTGTTGGAAGACACAAAGAGCTCTAGAGTATGGATATCTGTGCAGGGAAGATTGAGAAAAGGGTTCAGATCATGCATGAAGTGATCTATGATGTTAGGGCCACAGAAGGATAATGGAATGATAAAAAAGGACTTGTATGGTTGCAGGAAGAGTCCCACCCACACCTCTCCTGCTGGCAGGCCATAAACCCATGGATTCATGATGGTCATGTAGTTCGAAGACGTGCAGATGGCTACATAGCTGTCATATGCCATCACAGTAAGCAGGATATCATTAGCACCAGCAAAACAAAACAAAACAAAACAAACAAAACAAAACAAAACAAACACACACACACACACACACACACACACACACACAAAAACAAATCAAACAAAACAAAACAAAAAAAACCTCTCCAAATATTTGGGTAATACAGGCATTAAATGGAATGGTCTTCTTAGAGTGAATCTAAGAACACCGTAGTGATAGTGACAGAAGAATAGCAGGTGTCAGTGACAGAGAGAGAGGCCAGGAAAAAGGACATGGGGAACCCTGAAAATGGGCTGACAGTGATAGTGACCACAGTGAACACATTACCTACCACAGAGTGATATAGATAACCTGTGCCACAACAAACATGATTTTTTGCATCTTTGGATTTTCTGTGAGGCCCAGTAGAACCAACTCTCTCAGGTGTTCCTATTCTCCATCATTTAATATTATGTCTAACTACATTACCTGGAAAAGAAATCCCCTGAATTAGTGTAACCTTGACTTTATTAACCTTCTTCACTTATAAACGATAAATGCATAAATTCTACTGAGTTGTGGATTCTCATGAGGTTTTCGAGATAGAAAGTGGTTTTGAGTTCGTGAAGAGCGTCAGTGCACACATCACTGTCTGAGATGACAAAGAGCCTATCTCGATGTAGTCCTACTGGCTGTTAAGTCTGAAAATTGTGGTCAGAAATAGATGTCAAAGCTATGAATATAGAGCTAGGTACTTTTCCTTTAACCTAATGGAATGGGGACACATGGAAGGTAATTGAGAGTGTGAGTGGAAGGATGAACAGGGATTGTAGGAGGAGAAACTGTTTCATATAAGTCTGGTAAGAACTTTGCGTGCCTTGCTGAAATCAGCTGAGGTTCAGTAAGGGGATGCAAGGCAGTGACAGAAAGCCCAGTATCACACTAATTCTAATAGTTGCCAAAAAGTGTAACAGGGTGTTTTTATGAGAATGTAATAAAAGGCTCTGGGAACTACTACAAACGAATTGATAATACATGTTGTTAAATACAGTAATATTATAATAGCTGATAAATATATTTTTAATGATTGATTGCTATGTACATGGCATGGCAGTAATGTGTGAAGTTAGTATTATTTCATTCTTTAAATGAAGAAACAATTACAGAAACTGATGGTAATAATAATAATAATGATCATATCAACTAAAATTTACTAGACACTTCTTGTGCTAAGTTTTTGCAGAAATGTGGCTATTTAATCCTTATTACAAATCTGTGAGATAATTATCACTATTATTTTATAGTTCCTCTACACTGTAGGAGATATATACATAGAGAAGAATTTAAAGATCCTGCCCAAGATGAGGCAGTTAATAAAGGGTTGAGGAAGATTAGATCAAATTATACTTGTGAGAAGGGAGGAGTCAAGATGGCGGAGAAGTATCAGGCCGAGACGACATCGGCTAGCAAGAGATCAGCTAGATAGCTTATCTAACCATTGTGAACACCTACAAATCCAACGGGAAATCGAAGAGAAGAAGAGCAACAATTCTAGAAACAGAAAATCGATCACTTTCTGAAAGGTAGGACTTGCAGAGAAGTTAATCCAAAGAGACAGGAAGACAGACCGCAGGGGGAGGGGCCGGCTTCTGGCAACTGGCGGGGCAATGGAGCACAAAATCGGGACTTTTAAAAGTCTGCTCCACCAAGGGACATCGCTCCAGAGGCTAAATGGGGGGAAGCCCACGCGAGGTCAGCGTAACCCCAGGTCCCGCGGGGTCACAGAAGGACCAGGGGTGTCTCAGTGCTGCAGAGCTCGCAGGTATTAGAGCGGGGAAGCCAGCTACAGAGACAGAGCTGAGGAGTGAGCTCTCAGCCCGGGGTTACCTTGTGCCGGTCGCAGGCTGGGTGGGCTCGGAGTGCGGCCGGAGGCCACAGAGACGGAAGCGACCGGGCACTTTTCTTCAGGTTCCAGCAATTGACTGCTTTCCTCAAGGTGCGACCGCAGGCCAGAGAGGCGGCGTGGTTGGGCGCTTTTCTCTGAGGGCGCACTGACGAGCGGAACCCCAAGCTCTAGGCTCCTCTGGGCCAAGAGATTGGGAGGCCACCATCTTCATTCCCCTCCTCTGGAACTCTACGGAAAGTGCTCAGGGAACAAAAGCTCCCGAAAGTGAACCCCAGCGGATTAATTAGCCCGGCCCCTGGCAAGGGCAGTGTAATTCCGCCTGTGGCAAAGACACTTGAGAATCACCACAACAGGAACCTCCCCCAGAAGATCAACAAGAAACCCAGCCAAGACCAACTTCGCTCACCAAGAACAGTGGAATTCCACAGCAGGAGAAAGCAAATCTTATCTGGACAAAATGACAAAGCGGAAAAACTCACCTCAAAAAAAGAACAAGAGGCCGTACTGAAGGCTGGAGACCTAATCAATACGGACATTGGTAACATGACAGATCTAGAGTTCAGAATGACGATTCTCAAGGTTCTAGCCGGGCTTGAAAAAGGCATAGAAGATATTAGAGAAACCCTCTCCAGAGAGATAAAAGCCCTTTCTGGAGAAATAAAAGAACTAAAATCTAACCAAGTTGAATTCGAAAAAGCTATTAATGAGGTGCAATCAAAAATGGAAGCTCTCACTGCTAGGATAAACGAGGCAGAAGAAAGAATTAGTGACATAGAAGACCAAATGACAGAGAATAAAGAAGTTGAGCAAAAGAGAGACAAACAAATACTGGACCACGAGGAGAGAATTCGAGAGATAAGTGACACCATAAGATGACACAACAT